>VZRV01001392.1:0-28688 GCA_013398115.1 Falcunculus frontatus | reverse complement strand
TGAATGCTGACCAAAATTCCATGTTTTGTCATTATTTGTGCTGGAGGAAGTAGGAGGGGGGGGTGTTTGGAGAAAAAAGGGGTTTTTGTCTTAATCTCTTATTTTATTTTACTCTTAACTCTGTTAATAATAAACTTTCTTTCATATTCTTTAAGTTTGAGCCTGCTTTGCCTTTCTCCAAACCTCTTATCTCACAGAAGGTAAGAAATGCGAACTAAACCACTACACTTAATTGGTGTTTCTGCCTGGTTAACGAACCTAACCCGCTACAGAAAGGCAGGTCCTGCCTGACCAACCTGTTCTCCATTTATGACCAGGTAGATGAAGGAAAGGCTGTGGATGCACCTGGACTTCAGTAAAGCCTTTGATACTGTCTCCCACAACATTCTCCTGAAAAAGCTGGCAGCCTGGGGCTTGGACAGGTGCACTCTGCTGGGTTAACAACTGGCTGGATGGCTGGGCCAAGAGAGATGTGGTGAGTGGTGCTACACCCAGATGGTGGCTGGTCACTAGCGGGGTTCCCGAAGACTCAGTATTTAGGCCAATTCTGTTTAATATCTTTATCAATTATTTGGATGAGGGGTTTGAGTGCACCATCACTAAGTTTGCAGATGACACTAAATTGGGCAGGAGTGTTGATCTGCTGATCTGCAGAAGGACCTGGACAGGCTGGATAGATGAGCCGAATCCAGCAATATGAGTTTCAACAAGGCCAAGTACCAGGTCCTGCACTTAGGTCAAAACAACAACCCCCTGCAGCACTGCAAGCTGGGGACAGAGTGGCTGGAAAGCTGCCTGATGGGAAAGGACTTGGGAGGCTGAAAGCAACCGAACATGAGCCAGCAGAATGCCCAGGTGGCCAAGAAGACCAATGGCGTCCTGGCCTGTATCAGCAATAGTGTGGCCAGCAGGACCAGGGCAGTGATTGTCCCCCTGTACTCAGCACTGGTGAGGCTGCACCTCGAGTACTGTGTCCAGTTCTGGGCCTCTCACTTCAAAAAAGACATTGAGGTGTTGGAGAGAGTCCAGAGAAAGGTAATGGAGCTGATGAAAGGTCTAAAGAATAAGTCATATGAGGAGCAGCTGAAGGAGCTGGGGTTGTTTAGCCAGGAGAAAAGGAGACTGACACTTCCTTTTATAATGCTAAGAACTCCATTTGTACTGAAATCTGAACTCTGACACTAAGGAAATGTAACTTCATGAAGTACCACACAAAAGCCTCTTCTGACTCCATTAATAAATTAGAATGTGGGAAAAGCTTTATTTAATACACATTATAAACTGAAGGAATCAGCTGTTAGTAAGTGTAATTTTAGAGATGTAATTTCCTAATTCTTAATAATAACCCCAGAGCTAGGAGACAGAAACCTTACATTGACTTATGATCAAATTTGTTGCGAAACGAAATAGAAACAGATTAAAACCTGATGCTTCTTTTAGACTTCATGCTTCTGAGTCATAAAGCTTTAGGACAATACTTTTTTATCAGTACTCCCAGTCTATTTAATAGACTGTATAGACCTATATATAGACTCCCACCACTGTAATTTCAATGTGACTCACACTAACATAAGCCATGCAATGCTCTTGACTGCTATGATTCCTATAGGCCTGCAGGCAAATCAGTGAAAATAAGGGCAGTTGATTATGTGAGATATTCCTAAACTGTGACAGTATTAAGGCAACTAAAGCTGAAAACATGCACCCTAAAGGAAAGGTTGCCTGAATAATGACACTATTCCTCTGAGCATAGTCCTTGCCAAGTCACTCCCATGCTCCTCTTTATAAAAACCCAGGGCTCTATATCAAAAGCTCATAGAATGTAAAGTAATAACAGGACAGAGTTATTACTTGTAACTTTGTGTCTTTTTGTAACTTTTATCCTTTTATTTTTCTTGGGAGAGGAATTTTTTAAACAATATATCTACTGAGGTTGATAACTACAATGGAAATTCTGGATGCTGCAAGAAATCATGTTAACTTTTTGGTAGATGCCATTACTTCCTCAAATTTAAATTAATCTCAGCACCACAGCAGGTTGTTAGGAGGCCATCAGAGATGTCTTTCTATAAAAGTAGCAAAACTAAATCTTGATAATCTCGGATATTGTTCACAGCATATTTTTCACAGCAGTAAGAATAAAATGGTTCAAGTAGTTCTGTTCAACGTTTCTTGCGTTTATCCTTCTCTTCCTGCCCGCAGCCACTGTCAGCACTACTGTGGACTGTGATTCATTTGCCACATCCTTCAATAGGAAGTTGCACTTCAGTAGTGCCTGAAATGGTGTCTGCCTAAAGCACTGCAGTCCTCACAGACAGCAAAACAATATAAATGCAATGCTGGTGATTAATGTAAAACTGTGTAATTAAGTGCAAGTCATTGTGATTAACAGGACTACAAATACGAGTCCTAATGCTTTCTCTTCCCATAACTAACTAAACTGTTTCTAAATCTGCTCTGAATTTAGGATGAGATGACATTACTTAAAGCAAGCTTTTCAGATTCAAAGTACCATGCTGATACAGAATTTCTCCTTTTAACCTTCAGCTACTTATACTTTTGTTTCAGAATAAATATGCATCTGTGAATGCCTGAAGATCTCTCTCTGTGTCACAGTGGCAGACTTCTGGGGAAATCACTGTACATGGATTACAACACTGGTCTAAATATAAACATTTCAGGGTCATGTTTGGGTAAGAAAAAATAGACAGTTTTACCACAGTGAGACTGTGGTAATAATCCTTATGAATATGGACAAGGAATATTCTTCCTTACCAGCTATGAAAGCAGCATTTGAAAGTATATAAAATCTGTTAAAAATCACAGACCAGAGCAAAAATTTCTCAAGCCCTGGACAAAAAAAGGGGAAGAATCCAGCTTGAGTGTTCAGAAATCATATAAATAGACAGATATGTACTGCTCAAAGCAGTATCCTTTTAAAAACCGATTATCCTTAACAGGAGTCAAGCTTGGTCAACCAATAAGCTTTTTTTTCCCCTTACAACCACCTTCCTACATCCACTAGGCTCTCCACAGAGAGAGAAAACACTGACGGTTTCACTAAAAGGTTACACTGCTGCTGCAGGCAACACTGGGCACCACTCCAGGCTCCTCATTCACATGGCATAAGTCAGAGGCAGCTTTGCTGAGCACAAATCACTGTGGATTCAGTGCCTTACATAATGGCATCAAGTGACTTTCTCATCACTGCCTTGCCCCCCTCACCCTGCTGAGCAGGGCCCCTCATCACAGCACCCACAGTTAAGTATTAATAGCCCAAATTCATAGAAAGAATCAGTGGAATGCAGAGCAGAAACATAGGAGAGATCCCAAGAATTGCTGCCTTCTCCCCGAGCCCTCCCCCCCGATCCCCATTTTCCCCTTTTTCCGTGCTNTTTTTTTTTTTGGAAAAGAAGTATGGAGGTAAGAACAATTTGCTGTAGAATTTGGGTTCCAAAATCAAGCACTCTATACCCAGAGCACCTAAACTAAATTGTCTCAGATTCAGCCTAAGCCCGGTCCCCAGATGGGCACTTTCTTGAGAGAAATGGCACTTGTGCTATCCTACATCCTGTAGGATGGCTCTTGTGCTGTTCAGGTGCAGTTGGGAAGTGCCGGGCATATTCTAGGATACAATAACCCCTGGGAAATCTGCTAGTCTCTGGTCAGAGCAGATTTTTCCAACAATCCCACACCTCCCCTTCCTCGTATGCAGTGCATACCATTTCTAGAATTTATTTCTTGTCCAGATTAGTTCAAATTTATGAGCTTTTCACATGTAGAGGGAAAAAACAGATACAGGAGAATGTTACTGGAAAACTGAAAACACATCTGGACATACAGTGAAATCTATGTTATGTACTCTCAACATTTACTGGGTAATTTACGGGACTGTTCTTGTAGCCCCCAGGTTAGAAGGGTATTCTGATACATCTGTAGTGGTTGAGCTGGTATCAGAACAGTGTATCTTAATTTTCTTTATCTTTTCCTTAGAGATCAGATAATCACTTCCCAGATGATAATATAGTCTCTGATAGGTAGATGTCACTTTTGTAAGTCAAATGTACTCTTGAAAAAGAAATTTTGTTGGATTGAAGCATCTGCTCAGTTGTTTTTCCTTCTTGAAATAGAAGAGGGCTTTTTGCAAATAAACATTTTCCACAACCCTGCTCACCCAGGGTTTGCTGCTGTGGTTCAGCTCCTCTGCACTGAGCTGTTCTGCTGACTCACCGTGTCCCTGGGCAAGGTGAGTCGCCTCACTGCCAGCTCAGGAAAAGGCTGAGTATGGAAATGGAAATACACTCACTGTCACTGCTTAAGGAATTTGTGGGAAGGAGGATGCTGCCAGGAAGAAAACTTACGAGCAGCTGAGCTTAGCTGGAAGCCCTCGCCGCATGTTACCTGCATCTTAGTTGTATTTAATAAAGCATAGGGGAACACAAATATAGACATAGATTGAGAGCCTCCATGCACACAGGTGTACCAGCGACTCACAGGGCAAAATATTTACACTGATTTTTGTCAAGAACATAAGAGCATTTTCTTCCTGAAAAAAGGTACTGGCTGTACTGCTAGCAATATGTAGCATTCAATTTATACTCATCCTTATACTGAGTCCTTGGTTTTCATATAAAATAAATCCCCAAAACCTGATTTCTGCCATTGGAAAGACTAGATTGCTGCAGAAAATGACAATCAAAAAATATAATTTTTTTATTGCTTATAATTTGATATTTCAGTTATCCTGCTGTCAAATGTCTGAAGCTGTTGTTTGACTTAGAGGATTGAAAGCTGTTGCACCAAAGGAAGGAGGCAGATGTAACAACTAAATGAATACCACATGGCTGATCAAAAAGCGTAAGAGTGCACAGAGACACCAGACTTGGGTGGGTTTGTGTAACTTTGCTAGAGCAGAAGCTCCATCCTAACTAATGAAATCTTTCTCCAGTTCTGGTTGGCATGCTACATGGCTATACAGCTCTCAGAAACACAGTTTTGGTATCGCTGCACTGAGTTTATTTCACTACACAGGCACACTTGGTTGCAAATTTAGTTAAATGCTAGCAATACAAGTACTTATAGAAAGGACTGGCAACTATAAAAATAAAGGCAACTGTAACCAGATACAAAAAATCATTGGGAAATTAGTATTTTCTGCTACAACAGGCTTTAAGGAAATTATGATGACTGGTATTTTAGCAAAGTAACATTTGCTAACCCAGAAAATTATATTTCAAGGAGCCCTTAACAGTAAAGCACACTAACTGTTCCTGTGAATCATGGCTTTATTTGTTAGAAGTCTTATTGACAACAAATAGGTAGTATACAAAGTTACAACAGGATTTTCTGTCGTCTTACAAATACTCTTATGCAAGCATGAAGTATTGCATCAAGCCTCTAAAGTATATCATGTGAGAAAAACTGAAACTAGTCAGCATTTCTCAGAGAAAGTAACTGTCACTCTCCCAAATTAAACATGCATACAGACATTATTCAGTGATGGGCAAGGGATGTATAGTTCTGCTCTTTACCCCTTTCTCTCCATCTACAGCTCCACTAACAGTTTTCCGTGAAACATTCCCTTTAGGTTTTCACTTTTCTTCTTTGTTTTACCCTTTTATTCTGTACCAGTATTTCCAAGATTTCTGCTTTCATGCTCTGTCCTTAGTCCAACTCTTCTTCCTTTCTCTCCAAAGAAGTTGTCTTCTCAGCTTGTTTTCCCTTTACCAACTTATAACCACCTCTTCTTTTAGGATAAGTGCTCTTGACCTCCAGCTAAAAATCTCTACCTTGGTACTACCTCTAAGATCCATTGCTTCAATTAAACAAAAGCTCCTCTCATGACCAGAAACAACTTTTTAGCTCTTAATTACATATCCAGCTCAATAAACTTCTCTTTCCAGTTTAAATACAGTATATTTTTTCCCACTGATAATTTATTCAAACTACTTTATAAATAATTTTTAAAAGCTGCATGACTAGTTAAACTATTTATTATTTTTTAGATTGATTTTAAAAAAAAATATAGTCTGTTTATAGGCAAGTGAGGGACCATGGAATACAATAGAGAGATACACAATTTGGAGGTTAGCAAACCTCAAAGAAAAATAACTGAAGATCTTTTTAAAAAGTACACTAGAGCAATAACTAACTTTGAAAAAATTACAATCTGTTCTAAATGACAAAAGATTAAGGAAATTAGATTAAATTCAGAAATATACATTATTTCCACATGAATATTTCCTTCAGCTGTAACTAGACGTGCTCACACTTTGGTATCATCTCCTGCTACATGGAGACCTCGCTGTGCAACCACAGCAGCACTAGCCAGCCTTTCATGACTGGGAATCACTCCCATATTGATGCAAGAGTTGAACAGTTTCATATTAGTAAGGCCTCTCTTGGTAATAATTCACAGGAGGCTTGCATCTTTTCAGAAATAGCCTGCTACTGTTTGATCCAGTTAACTTTAAGGAGCAAATCTTGCTTTAGTGCTTTTCTTGCTGTGCATCTCTCACCACATGGTTGAACAACAAAGAGGTTTTTGGGAATGACAATGGAGACAACTCTAAAAGAAAAAGCTTCAGCGTCAATCCACCCCCAGTAACAATCAATAGATGACATTCTTAATAGAATCAAATAATAACTGACTGATCTGGGAATTGCATTACAAACTGCAGTGAAAACTTTTATCAAAGAATTGCTTTGCATTATTTTTTATTTCCTGCACCATTCCCTTTTTTTTTTTTCCCTGCTCTGAAGCAGAGGCTATGAATACACAAATCAGGGCTTCAGGCTCTTTATCTGAACTTAGCAGATCTCAGAATGATCAAGGCTGGCTTTTCATAATTCTTTCAAATCCTTGGAAGCAATATACAGCTTCTATTTTTCATTAACAAGTTACAAAGCACTAATTGCTAATTAATCACATGAAATGTTTATTAGCACTGTATAAATCAGTCAGGAGGAGTTTGGGAAAAGTAACTAATAATAAATTTTAAAAAATGTTCCATTTAACTTATCTCAGTTTTCCTGGCTTAACATTTTACTATCTCACTGCTAAATAGCCTTTTAACTTCTCAAAAAGCATGTATTCCTTTAAATATAACCTCAAACTCAAGTAAACACAGAGGAATATCTAAACCTATTTAAAACAGAATTTAAAAATACTGCTGTTTGTTGGTAATGTGAATAATTTGTCCATACATTAGCCTCTCACATATTGTATTTTTATAAATATTTTTCATGTAATTACATCTAGGGTGCAAGTGATCAGTCTTTTCTGAGAGATGCAGGTATGGTTTCTTGGCAAGTTTTCTTCCTTCATGTAAGCTAAAATTTAACAAAAAACCAACAGGAACACAGCATGGTGAGAGGAGTGTATCACAGGGCAATGAACATCTGCCATAGGTAACCCAAAATGTTGTTGTATTCCACATCTATTTGTGCCCAAAAATTGTTACTGTTTGTTTAATACCCTGTTGCTGGAAAACGGAAAAGGGGCAGGGGGAGGGGGCGTGTCCCAGGCTCTCTAAAAGTGGAGGCACCCAGGCAGAATCTCTTGTGTTGCCTCTGGTTTCTTCTTGCCTCTGCTCGCAACAGTAGCACCGCGAGCAGAAGCTGAGTGGCAATCAAAACCACCCGTTTCAGAGCGCATTTTCCAACACCGGTCCGGAGGAGTGCAGCAGCCCCATCCCATGCGGTCACTGTGGCCGCCAGCAGCGCCTGGCCGAGGCGAAGGGGCGCGGAGTTTGGGGCACCCTGGCTGGCTGCTTCTCTCTGCTGTCAATAGAAAGGCCAAGTTCCTCCACGAGTTCTAGCCTCCGACTGAGCATCACCCACTGGAGAGTGCCTGTCACACTTGCTGATGGAATTGCCACTGCTGGTGGTCACCTGCAAAGGTCGCAGTCTTGGAAGGGAGGGATATTCCACCATTTTAAGTTTCTTTTCGTTCCCGTGGTGTTAGGGAGATTTAAATTCAGCAATTTTGTACCTAGCAATTATTTACTGGGGTTTTTTGCCTGCTGCTGTTTCTGCTGCTTAAAACGTTATTTCTTCACTTATATCTACTGATATTTTGTTCCCCCCTACAGGTGGAAAGGGATTGGTTTGAAACAAAGGGGGAGAACTCACTGTAGAGTGTTCCCCTTGGATTGTCTTAAACCAAGACAACATTAGAATCCAAAGTTTTGAGGAAGCATGGAAGAGAGGGTAGGGAAAACAGACAGACTTATGACTCAAATTTATATACTTTCAGATAATAGTTTTACTTTCTAGGAATTTATGGAGGATGTGAGCCAATACTATAAAAATGTAAGCCTTTTCTCATCAGTGACAGATTATACTAAGCAGAATATATGGGTAGCTGTGTAACTCCACTCTGATATTTCAGTCATGAATTTTAAGAATTGCTCAAAACATGAATTTCAGTTTGAATTTTCTTCTGTGCCTAACAGTGTGTTTCCCCTGTTTACAGAAAGTGTGCATTTACCCTTGGCAATGAGAAGCGGTATGGAAGTACTTTAGCAAACCTAGAGAATCAGAAGCATGGGGTCTCATTGCCATAGCACAGCGGGTTCCCAGACACTTGCAAAGAGATCTGGATACCACCATGCAATGCTGCAGAGCATAGAGCAGATATCCCCAAATGGCCTAGTTCACCTGCTCTTCCAGTGCAGATGCTTCCTCCAAAGAAGCCTGGAGATAAAAATCACTGCTTTATCTCAAAACTCACTGAACAATATTTTAAAGGACTTAGGAAAAACAAACAAACTGAGATGCAATCCCAAGCAGATATTACAAACACATTCCTGAAACAGCAGGCTTGGACTCCAGTGTTTGGTGGACACAAACCAGCAAGGACCACTTTGGACCACCTGTTCTGGAAACAGTATATGTGAGGATACTGAAGAAAGACTGCCATGAAATCATCTGAATACAATTTTAAAAATTGTATTTCCAGCCATAAGCCTATTAGAAATGCTTCGACACATACAGAACTCTGGATGTTTTTAAGCTTCTGGGAAAAAACTGATGACAAGATGCCAGATAATTCAACTCTGTGATGCCAGGTGGAAAGAACACACAAAATGAGGAGATAGATTGTAGAAGGTGATACTTTCCTCTTCTGTTTATTTCCACCAGCTTTAGTCTTTGTGTTTTACACCTCTGATTTCAGGTGCAGGAGAACCCCAGTGTTCCAGACAGAGCCACATAGCTCAGTCAGCATTCACTGGAGGCTCAGTGCTGATTCAAGCGTGTGTATCTGTACATTACATGCATCCCACCAATGAATTGTTATTCTTCCTTATTTTCTGTTGGAGTCTGAATATTTGTGGTTAAAAATAGAAAGAAAACCCACATGAATCAAATAAATAAAGACCTGGGCATTTGAAGAGAGGCATATGAAATTCTTCAAACTAGTGGAAATAACAAACATCCTTATAGATAGTTGTTTCAAGATTACAAGATACAAGATTTTATTCATATGAACTCCTTCAATTTGACTCACTTCCCTTTTATGTTTACAAGAAGGGGGAGAAAGTCATACGTACTGTAAACTACAGTGAAAATTAACACTTTCAATTATATTTCACCTCAGAAAATATATATACAGTAACGTAAGACTCACAGTGTTTCGATACAAACCACTGCTAAAAGCATAATTGTTCCAGTTATGTTTGCTATTTCCACCTGACTTCTATCATGGCACTTTTATTCAACTTCTTTTCCCATTCAGGAGGAGGTCAACAGGGTTACAGGAATGCTAGAAGAATATCTTATGAGTAACAGAGAGCTGTGAAATAAACCTTATTTGTAAGGGGCCTGAGTTAGCAAGACCATACCGGGATCAGCAAGCAAGCACACCTAGTCCTTAAGTAAGCTGGTACTGGGAAAACGCATTAGTTTAATGTCTGGAGCATGTTTTCTATTCAAGATCACAGCCATTTAGCAGCTTTCAACATGTGCTTTAGTGAAGCAGCATAGATACGTCAGAGCAACATAAGAGTCATTACAGGCATGCATTTAGTAATCCATCACACACTTTCTGTCAGCTGATTCCGTGGTCTTTATTCCATGGTCTTTACAACAAAGGGAGTATTTATTCAATAAATATCTCACTCCTCTTGCTGTCTCTATAACTTATGCATTTAGGTTCATCCTGTTCCTGATGCCCACACACTTCTCTCTGGGAATTACACATTCACTGAAATTAAAATATGTTCCCTGGATTCAGACATCATAATCAAAACTTGAGAGCAAAGCTGAGAGCAATCAACACATAAAATCATGCCAGCCTTGGCAGAAGACAATAGTGTTCAATTCAATAAATAATTCATGCTCAAAATAAATAGAGTCCTATCCTAGGAGTAGCTCACAGATACACCACCAAGCCTGGCACCTTCTGCAACCTCCAAGGACTGTCAGAGCAGGGCGAGCTGATACCAGGCTTGAAGAAGTCCTTTTCTCCCCATGACTGATATGAAAGCTAGAATCTCACCCACAGTCCAGACACTGAAAACAAACAGCCATTAGAAGTGCCACACTCTGTTCTGTGAAAAGGAAACCAAGTGCCACCTGCAAACTACTCAGGCTGGTTGTAACTGAACTTTGCCACTTCTAGCAAATGACATCTTAAGGTCAGAAATTTCCATCTGGATCCTCCCAGTTCCCCCCCGAAGAGGTCCCAAAAGTTAAATCTTGACATCATAACTATGCCATGTCACAACAGATCAAGTTGTGTTATATGTTCTCTAGCTTTGCATGTGACAAGTAGTGAGATATTAATTTTGCCCAACTGAGCAAAATTTAGGGAGAAATAAGTGTTATTACAGTCTGTCTCTAAATGACACAAATATCATAAATGATGGGGTCTCTAAATGACAAAAATATCATAAATGACGGGGTATTTTATACTATTGTTTTATCCCTCTCCCCTCTATGGGAGCAAGGGAAGATACAGCCTCCCTGTGGATGCTGAAAAATCCAGTCTACCAGGAAAGAACATTGTGTCCAAAGAAAAAAAGAGTTCAGCAAAAGTCAAAGAACTTGAAAAATATTAAAAAATGCTTCCCTTCAGGCATTAACATTTCCAACGGCTCATATTTTGCCAAAACTAACGAAAATTTAATTTTGTTCATAAACGACTTCATGTCATCATTCAGATTCAAGATTGTGCAAGATAAATATTTATAAACTGGTTTTTGCAACTTGTCATATTCTTAAACAGACCTTCATTAGCAAGTCATGACAGTGGTTCAGAGAATGAAAAATCTGAAGTTTAAGAAGATACAGAAATTCCCCTTTCATTATTATGGGATTTTTTTATTTTCTATATTAAATCCATCAAAGTCAAGCCACAATTTATGGACCCAAATTTTAACTTCGTGTGATGATTAAATTTTACATACGGAGTTCCCATGGGTTGAATGGACATCGAGCTCCCTTCTGACATACCAATTAGCTTGTAAAAAGTGTACAATCAAGGTGCCAAGCTTTGGGGAGGATAGGTCTGTCATTTCTATTCTGGTTTAAAAATTGCTTCTATAAGAAAACCAGAAAACTTCTGACAAAGCGTCATAACCAGAAATACTATTTATTAATTGAAAATAGTCCAAAACTCAAACAGGAGACACAAACTTTACAGTGCTCCTAAGGGAGTAAAGAGCATGTGCAACCATGCCTCTTAGACAGCAAAGAATCAACACTCAACATAGAAGAACTCCCTTACCAATACCCCTACTGTGAATTTTACTTCAATTAATTGAGTAATTCCTTTTTCAGTCAAGGTCTTTTCTACACGTGGACTCACTGGAGTCCTGGAGGGTGCAAATGAAGGTTTTCTTGCAGGCTGAACTTTGGCATAATCCACCACAACACAGACCAATCAACTGGAACAAGAGACATAAGCCCATTGGAAAGGAAGCTTCAGTATTTCTGGTGATCATGAGACCCCACAGGTCCAATAACTTCACCAAGAAAATATTAAGTTTTCACATGTATTAAAAGCTACGATGCAGCTTTGATCCTACCTACATGAGGATGCATTTCTTCATGCTTTGCTATCACCACATCACACACTATTAAGCAATAATTAATACATAATTTGAGTTTTCTCCCCTGGCTATATGTAAGCATAAATATACGTGTGTGTGTGTGTGTGTATGTTTATGTATATATATGTGTATATAAACATGTGAGGTATGTGCAGAACTGGGGAGCCACTGGCGCAAGGCTGCCATCTGTGGAATTATGACAGAATGCACATCAGTGCCTGTACTAAACGGTTTGTTTTGTCCCACTGATACAATTTTGCTTTTTTCCCTGCTTTGTCAAAAGCCGTATTTTCAGGCAATTTTCCCTTCCCAGGGAAAACTACCTATGTTTTAATGAAATTTCACACATTGTATCTGGTAATGCATAGCTCACTTTTGTTTCATGTCATCTAGGTGGCTCAGAGTTTTCAGGTATGCTGCTTTGAGGAAAATAAAATAGCAGGCTGCCAGAGCACATTTATCCTACCTATGACTTGGCCTTACACCACCTTTTCCAACAGAGAACTGACAATTCAAGAAGAATACCTAAATAAGTAAAAATTATTCTCCTAAATAAAACATACAATCACAGAGGATTCAAAGATTTTGACCCATTTCCCAAATCTTGTCCTGAACTGAGGCAGAGTCCCGTGATATCTGCCATCCCTCATGTATGTCCACTAGTCTGATTTTCTTGCCATTGACAAATATGAAGTATCAGATTTTTGCTGCTAATACACTTTTTATACTTTGTATTATGTAGTGGGTTACAGCATTTAGAGAGACTCACTTCGGAAGAGGTTCTGATCTACCTTCCTATACAGGAGCTTGATCCATCTTGACAGACTGCAAGAAAGGTTTGGTCCTCTAAATTAAACAGTATAAAGCTGTGAAAAGACTTATGTTTAAATTACTCTTATTGACCTCTGAGTTTTCCCTTTAGTTAAAGATTAATTTGTACCCCAAAATTGTATGGAGTAATAGACCTCAAGACATCATTTTTTTTCCATATTTCTGCACTGAAACAGGATATACATATCTATACCAACTCTGATACGTTGGCCAGGCTTGTTCTATAAAACACAAATAAATAAAACACAATCTAAATATTTCATGACTCAGTAGCCCATTTCAGTGCTTTGTCATCATTAAAGGCAACATTTTTCCTAATAAGCAGCCCAAATCTTTCTTCACATTAAGCTGTTTACACTTTGTCCTACAGTCAGATGAAGACACCTGATCACTACCATCTTTGAAAGCAAGCAAAAGCAAGTAGTTTCACACTTCAGACTTACCATATCTGCACTTGGTGTTTTCTGTTCTAAGAAAACGCAATATCCTCAACCCTTTGCTATGTATCATTTTTCTCCCTGAACCTCTGTGTACATCTTCTGTGTATTTTCAAAGAATTATTGCCAAAAGCTATGCAAAGAACAACAGCTGAGATGTCAGTATTGCTGGCCTGAGTAATTTATCTCCTATATTTCCACAAACATTTCTCCACTAGCTCTTGGACATGACAAAGTGAAATTCTTCCTTGGCCTCACCTTGTACTGTTGGCTTTGGTTCATTTTTACTGAATTTGAGCTTGTTGGTTCCGTTTGCAAGATTACTTTGGATTCTCATCCCATCCTCCATTCTGCCTTGGGAAACCTGCACCTGTCTGAAGACAGTCAAGCAGATTGCCTATTCCATCAAGGACTGATAGCTGCAGGGCCAAGCTAGCATGATTTTGGAGGTACTAGCCAGATGTTAGCCAGAGACAGATGTATCTGCATCTTATCAGAAGTGATAATGTTTGCACCAATCTTCTCTTTACACAGATGTCCTCTTTGATTCTGCTCACGCTCTCCTCCTTAAAACAATGATTTTCTGATATCCCTGAATTTACCCCCCTCCCTGTAATGCAGCTGATGTCTTCTTTACAGTTCAGTAACCAACACTTGCTATCCTTTTAGGCCTCCATTTCACAGGTACAGGATGTAAACGTTGTTTCTCTTGTTTCTCTCACTGAGCTTTTGTTCCTAAGAAACCCAAATTCTTGGTCAGCTGTTTTGAGATATTTTCAATACTTCTATACATAGGTGGTTTTCAAAGATACTGAAGTGATATTCAGACTCTGTTCTCCTATACCACTCCACCTGTCCCTTGTAACTCATAACTTGAGGCAATTTAAAATAATCTTCTGAGTATTCATGGCAAAAGTGCTCTAGAAGAAGCATGTTTATTTGCCCAAGATACCATATCTAAGCTATATGCCATCCAGCCCAGCATATATTAAGACCTTTGTGTGAGTCATAATGTTGCAACTCAGCATTTGGTTAATCCTTTTTTTTCCTACTTGAAACCCCCTCACCATATCTACACTTTTTTATTAACTTCCCTCAAGGTTGTACCTGGATTCCTCTATAAGGCAGCTGTGATGGGCAAGTCTCCTGTCTGAAAACTACTCAGAACCATTTCCTAAGCCAGGCACTCTGAAGTTTCATTGGAAGTGTCAGACAACAGTAAAGACTGAGGAGCTGACCAAATTGCAAAGGAAACATAAAAATTTTGTTTTTAAAAATGTAAGACAAATAATCAATAGGGGCAGAATGGCAGACCTTGTTTCACAAAATTACATAAGATGGCAAAGAAAGGAGAGCTACCTATATTTTGAAGCAGGCCTTTGTTGAACTTCTACTGCTTACCTAACAATATGTCTTATTTGAAAATGTCAGCAGCTTTTCTCCAGAAGTTTCTGACTTATAAGGGGAAACTAATATTTTTGTTAGTCTTGAAAATAGATGTTATTCTGGACTTGGGTCAATTAGGCTGCTGACGTTTTTTGTTTAATGCATAGAAGTTACATGGAAAATTAACTTCCAGTAGAAATGTTTAATTAAAGTTAGAAAAATTAAATACCTGATTTTATGCTGGAGACTCAGACTTTTAAATAAGGGGCTCACAGAACAGTGAGAAGTAAAATTAGTTTGTTGATTTTTCTGTGAATTAATACTATAATGAAAATAATTTCCGGAGAGGATGAAATTAATTGAAAAAATATTCTCAATGCTTTATGCATTAAGGGGAACTTTTCAGTTGAAAAAACAATTTGTTCTAAACTTAGAAAAGAATTTCAATGGGAAAATTTCTACCACCCGTAATAATTTTGTGTTCCTCACAATTTATACCATAGGAACTACTTGCAGACTATTCAAATTACTTTGTCACTGTGCTGTGATTTGAAAATGCAATTAAAAATTTTGCACATCTCAAAAGATGACCTACAGAACACTACAAAAACAGGGCTTGGAGCTGGGGGGAAAAATAAAGAAGTAACAAAGATGAAAGTCTTTTTAAAGTTGGTGAGACCTAAAGATCCTGACATCTCTGCACTGTAAGGGCAAAATTGCTGACACTAGCTTTTTATCATGTGAGCTGTGTAAGGTTAACAATTTTCTGTTGCCTCTTTTATTCTGTCCACAGAGAAAAACATTGATCCTTAATGAAAAATGCATGCAAGAACACAATACCAAAGGTATTTTTTGATTGTCACTGGAATCAACCTGACCTTTTCATATGAAACTTCAGAGAAGGACTGATGGCATTGCTCAAGAGAGGACATAAAAAAGTTTCAAACATTGCTTTTTGAGCTGCCCTAGCCTTAAGGGTCTCGTGCCCACTCTTTCCCATCCCCATGTACTTTGAGAGTTGAGAAAAAATAGAAGATAAATATGACATGCCCAAGAAAAAACAGTTAAATGTGATGTACACTTTTATGCTTTCATCAAAGGGACAACAACATATATTGCATGCTCTTAATATTTCAAAATATTCCAGTAGTTTTAACAAATCTTTGGAACAGCTTCGGAGATAATGTATAGACATCGCATTTGCTAACATCCAAAAGGTGAAAGGATGCCACAGACTACTTAAATGCAGATCTCCAGATGTCTATGCTGCAGCAGAAGAGAGCTTTACCAGTGGATTTACAGTTGGTCTCCATTTTGGCATTCAATATGTTAACTGCATATTAAACACCAAAAAGCACAGAAATTCCAAAGTACAGGCTGCTTGCAAAGTCAGTTAGTAAAAAATTATTAGGTAAAGAACATATGGGGGTCTATCATGTGCTTCAGAGTATCTGTTTGGTCAGAAAAATCAAGGAAACCAAAATAAAATTAAAAGTAAAATAGAATTGAGAGCAAAATGCACTGCAAAAGCATGAATATATTAAAAATCTAAACATGTACATGATAGCATAGGGTTAAAATGTTTCTAAAATTGTGGTAGCTAAAGTAGGCCTTGGGAATGGGAGTGGGCATTGTCTTTGCTAAAATCATGTGAACCTGCACCTGTGTACCCACCTGTATGGTAGACGATAAAGTTAAATGCGAGGATTGCTCAGTAATTAAATATAATTTAAAATAATTGTTTAATCGCAACAAGGATCACGAGAAAGGAACAACAATCATGAGAAATGTTGTGGGAAGGGGGCTTAAAACTCGTGCTTGGGTGAAACCAATATACACAATAGAACAATATTAAGTTAATAATTAACATATGATTATACAACAGTTATGTAAGGAAAGGGTATAAAAATGTATCCATCTTGAATCCATGTTGGAGTCAGATTTGGGTCTGTACCCCTGATTCCCAGAGCTCTTCTATAAAAGCACCTGCATATAATCATACTGTGATTATGTGTTTCTACGCTAACATACCTAGTTAAAAATCTATCAAGTTTTATTAAATATGAAGTCATACTATCTGTCAAAAGGGAATCGTGGAAGGAGAAGTACCAGCCGCCTAATGACCCTGGCATGTGTTTGCTCCAGCATCAGTATCCTCAAAGACACATGCATTGTCAGCCATGAAGTCTTGGTTCAGCCAAACTCTTCAGTTTGTACTTAGCTTTAAACTTATCTGATGTGAGCATAGATTGTTTTGGGTTTTTTTAGTATTTTGATTTATTATTTCTAAGTTGAAGCAAAGCACATCTTACTAAGGCTATGCTTGGGACCCATACAAGAAACCAGAGCAATAAGAATTTCTGCTGCCTCAGATTCATCCTTGTTCATGTACTGGAGCCCTTCCTGAGACTGGCCCTTTCCAGAGAAGACTTCTTTATAAGAGACTACAGGTATATCAGTAACAGCTAGAGTCCTCTGTACGACCATATAAGGTAACACTCCCTCCTTAGACGGCTGAAGCAACATGCAATCCACTGCCATATTGTAAAATATAATCAGTCATGTATCAAGCACCACGGCAACTGCATGGAATATTGTAAATGCTTTGTCAACAAAGAAGCCAATGAAGAGATGCCCAGAGTCCACACGGGTAAGATGAAAATAATGCAAGTAGTGGTAGCCACACGTGACGGATAAAAATGTTTCCAAATTCTTTATTCAGATTTGACTTTATGAATTACCCTGAAACAATTAAATTTTTTGTTTGGATGCCTACTTTTTGCATTTCTCTTTTTTTTCACCTGATGCTTTTGGAATCAGGAACAGTGCTTGCCCCAAATAACCGAACATCTTAGTCTATCTCTCAAGGCAGCATAATTCTTAGAAAGCAGGTGAGCAGGTCATATGTATAATGATACATGCTGTATTTACCCGTGTGATGCTTAAATAAATTTTCAACAAGGCTCCACATGCCTGTGGGACTCTCCCAGGGCACAGAAGCTGCTGCAGCAACAACATTACACTCAATGTCAGTAGAGTCACCAGCAGTCAGCCAGGTTTCCACCTGTATAAGATAACCAGCATAAAGCCAGTGAAGCCAGCAGGCTGACATGAGCTTACAGCACCTGAGAATATATCCCTGTATTTCCACTTCTGGTTGCACCATATTACCTTCAAATTACTAATTCTGATATATAAAACATGCAGGAAAAGTTTCCATAGCAGAAACCTAGCACCACAGCAGGTAAGGGCAAGATGTGAAGAAACACTCCTCACCTTTCTGGGTCCAAAGTTCCCAGGCAGGAAGCTATGTGCTCCTGAGTTGAATACATCAATACAGCTTACACTTATCAATCAGCCATCCAGTACACATAGAAAAAAATCTAGCCTAAAATTACTCCTGAGGAAATTTCGAATACAATGCAAAATATCTCCAGCTCTTCATATAAGGTATGCCTGTGTGGAAAAAGAAGCATATCTAGAGAGAGCCTTTTTTCCCTGCCATGAAAAGCAATAACATTTCCACCTGGTACATCATATGTGCAAGGATGTTACCTCTTGTTATTGGACTCTCCAGAAACCTTACGAGACCATGGACATCACAAAGTTGATAGGTGCTGCAAATGTGTTGAAGTAATTCCCAAGTTTTCTTAGTCAGTGTGCAAAGCAGGGTTCCAGTATTTACTGACCCATCCCATATAGTCCCTCCACTAATCTGGCCTGCAGGCTGACTAATAAGGGAGTCTGGGTCTGAATCCTGACCGTCTACACAGAGGCACTGCTATTGCCTTGCTTCTCAACAGAACTGTTCATGAAGCCATTAATAAAGAAGGACCAACTCAAGCCCTGATTAAGCAAAAGCTGTTGTGGAGATGAATTGACATGTTAAAAAGAAACAAACAAGCAAAAAACCCAGCAAAAAACCCAACAGAAAATAAAAGAACCAAAAAAATAGCCAAACTCACAAACAGTGTTAGCTGAATTCATTTCTGTTGTCTCAAAATTATTCCAGAGAACTGGCATACCTGAGCCAAAAGCTGGCAAAAGGGCAGCACAGACCCTGAATTTCATTTAGGCATTTTGGGGATCTTTCTCAGGAAGTCAGCCCGAAAACCACGAATGACAAAGAGGTATTGAGGTACCCAGTAGCTTTTTCCCTCCTCTATGTTTGTCTCTTCTTATTCTTGGTTCTTCCAGCCAAGGAAAACTGCTGCTCACTGCTGAGGGTCACTCAGCTCCACTGCTGAGGATCATGCCCTGAGAATCACGTGCTCCCTTGCAAGGTCGAAACTCAAAACTGCAATGTATACACGGGTCAATGGCAACAATCCTCCTTTGCTGTTTGGAGTTCATGAGCCTGCAGTGAGAATGCTGTTGCTTCCAATTCCAGGCTACCCAGTGAAAGAAGGACATGGGAAAACTAAAAGAAAACCAGCAGAAGACCACTGAAATGCTCAGTGGGCTGGAGCACTGGGCATGGGAAGGGAGCTGGGCTTTTTCAGCCAGGAAGAGACAAAGATAAGGGAAGGAAACCTGTTTTCTATTTCCAAATACCTACTAGTCATTACAGAGAAGACCAACCCAAGCTCAGCCCAGAGGCTCACAAGGGGATGGAGCAACAGTCATAAGCTGCAACAAGGGAAAATTTGAGCAGATATGAGGGGACAAAACAGATCACCATGAGATGGTGAAATGCTGCAACAGATTCCTCAGAGAGGCTGGGCAACCTCCAACCTTGGAGATAGTGAAGACACAACTGGACTTAGCCGTTAGCAACCTAACATAGCTTTGACATTGTCCCTGCTCTGAGTTGGAGGTGGATGAGTCACCATCCACTGATCTCTTCCAACATACTTTATTCTACATTCTACTCTGTTCTGAAATAAAGGATCAGTTGCTTGTCTGAATTAAAATAAGAGGAAGAGGCAGGAATTGGAATGGGGACTGTACAGTGATTGAGAAATGCACTGAGAAATCCTCAGCAAAGGGAAAGGAGGAGAAACTAATTGCTCTCATTTTTAAAAAGCCAATGTAAGGTCATTTGATTTTGTAATATTAAAAAATTCCAAGACTACTTTTTTTCCCCAAAATATGAAGAAACCAGCCTGGTACACTGTCCTTTACAGACTCTTGTGACAATCCTGGGAGGTTTTGTGAGTTTTCTATTGCTTTTAATTGAACAAATCAACATAAACAGTTTACATTTACTCCGAAAAAAAAGCAAAGGAGGGGAAGAAAGACCATCTTTTAGGCTGGTAACTGTTTGGGTCTAGCCTACATATTGCACACATTCAACCAGGACTCAAGGGAAGAGGAACAGGTAAAATAAGGTGTTGATGTGCACTAAAAGGAAAGGGAGCAATCAAACTCCATGGATATTCTAAGTACCATTAAACGATTGGCACAAACAGGCAAGGAAAAATTATCGAGATTAAAACCAGTGACAGACGGCCCCAGACTGATGGTGGTTGTTGTAAGAGGAGCAAGAAAAAGGCTTGACCAAGTCAAATTTTGCAAAACATTAGCACAAGTCAGTGCCAGGCATCTCCCCTTGGGTGGATGCAGAAGCTTGCAGCTTTACTCAAATTTGCTGAAAGAGTTATAATTAGCTACAAAATTCAAAGTATCAGCAAATTAAAAGTATTGATTTATGCAGGCCATGGGTAGGTGAAACAGAGAAGGTCAATCAAGAAATTTATGATCCCAGAATAGATTTGCTGTCAGCATAGCCAGGCAAACTCTCTCAAAGCAAGGAGAAACCCCAGCTTATAACTGCTCAAGATGCCATAACATGTCTTCTTACATCCTCAAATTAAAAATTCCTCTTGCCTCAGAATATATGTATGCACACTACTACACCTGTACACACAAGTGTGATTTGCAGAAAGCTATGCAATGAGCTACAATTTAAATCCAGTCCCATGCAGAGCAAGTACAGAGAGTATATGTAGTATTAAATCTTGTGTTAGCACAGTGAACTGGATTGTATTTAACTTGCAGAGCCTCATCCTGCTGCAAATAAAACTGGCATGAGTAGAATCAAAACTCTAAAAGCAATATATTGCTACTATAGCAATTTGATGTCAAGTTCATCACAATTTGCAATAGGCATAAATCCTAAAATACTATGATGGATGTAATTGATATTTCTTAATACATGGCTCTGATTGGAATTCTTTTAAAAAAACCCCAGGTTTTGTATTGAAACAACTTAAAAAATTTTAAAAAGGCAAAGGGAATAAATGGAGCCTTAGTGGAAAGCTGTTTGACACTGGTTTTTGCATATTTCTTCCTGCTATATGTACTTGGGAATAATCTGCATAGTTCCATATATCTCCACAAGATTACTGATAGAGTAAAGTACCTCTTGGTATAAGTTTGAATCACAAATACTCAAGTCAATGAAGGATCATCCCCCTGATTTATCAGTACAAATCAACCACTGCCTTTTCTTTTGAGGGGTGAAGAAGGAAGAACTCTTATCACTCCTATGCTCATCAGAGACCAAAGGACCAGTCAGATTCTCAGATGAGAGTACAGGCATTTTCTCAAGTCTCTGGTAAAATTAGCTACTGCAGATATTATGGACCAAGCAACAATACACACTCATATTTCTAGGTTAAAAAAAAAAAAAAAAAAAAGTTTTGAAATTATTATGCTCTGTATTATAACTCAGGTTTGCATAACATAAAGAGTAACTGAGTTTGATGTTCTACAACAGACATACTCTTCTGAAAAATATGAGATATTAATTGTAAATATTAACAATTTTGTCATTTTTTCTAATGCGGATATAAAACATTTTATGTCAAACACATCAGCATTGATCTTTATATATATTTGAACCACTAGTCCTCTCTTTCTTATTTTTTAGAATGTGGAAAGACACTAAGACACTTTCTCTTTAATTTTAAACAGGTAGTCCCAGTAAAAACAAAATTCTCATTTGGAGGCACTGGCCCTTGTTAACCATTCTGTCACTTTAGTCCTGTATCAGCACTATATTGTGGGTATCATGCACAGGTTCTTCATTGTTTAATAAATTATAAGTGCTTTAAGGCTGAGTTCTTTAATTCGCATAGCATTGAACAGTTATCCAGCCATATGTTTGGGTTCAATTTATATTAAACATGAATGTACTTACTCTCCATATTGGCATAAAATTATGTGAAAGACTTTTTTTTTGTTCTTAGTACCTAAGTAATATATAAAATGTCATTATAGAGGATGTGGAATGTTTTACTAAAACTTTAGATAGGAGTTGCATTTTGTTGTGGGACAACCTACCAAGGAAAGTCTGTGTGTGTCCCATTCAGGAAAGAAAGAGCCTCAAGCAAATGTAGTAAAAGGAGGGAACTTATCTAGTGGCTTTTTATCTTAATCATATATTGCTTGTCTACCAGCTTCCCATTGCAAGCAACATCCCTTGACAGACCAGTGCTCACTTAAGGTTTCTCAATGATTCCAGTGACTCCTCTCTTTCACTTCAATGGATGCACAGCCTGATCATGTGTCAGTATCAAGTGTATGACTTTTATATGTCCCTGATTTGCAACTGTTAGCAACTTTGTTGTTCTGCATCCAACTAGGCTGGTCCTAAAGTCTTTGTGCATAAAACCATTAGGTTAGGGATAAGAAAATTATGTGCTCTCAACTACTTATTTTGCTAATACCATAAAGACCAGACTAACTGTGTTCAGGGTGCAGATCTGGGTGAATGTGAGTGCAACTTGTCTCTCCTACAGTGCACAGAAATACACACCTGCTCAGGCATGGAACTTTCCACCCTTCAGGTGAGACCACACCAAATGAAGGCTTAGAGAACCCCTGTTTCACTAGGGGAGACACTGGATGGAGATGAGATGCAGACAACAGAGCATGCTTTCCCCGAAGAACCTAAACTCACAGTCTTTGTGTCTCCCCAGAGTCATTATTTCTAGATAAATGAAAGGTACAAGGTGGAAATCCTCCAAACCACAATGAAATAGGTGCTAGCAGCACAGAAAGGCATGTTCCTAAATAAGGAACTGACTTACCAACAACCTGAAATTAAATGAGGAAGCCAGTGGGAACTGAGCTCTTTTGAAAGTCCTAGAGCTAAAAACCTTGGATGAAACTTACTCTATTTTTAACAATTTTTAGTAGTACAGCAAGTAATTTTGGTGTGATTGGAAACATCCTGTTCACTACTGGTATAGCTAAAGCTGATTTAGATGTAGACATAATTTGTTGGTATACATACTCTAGGGTGGAAATGAGTTTGTGACATTTTTAGAAAGCCTTTGTCCAACCTTTTGCTATTTTCACTTTTTTTCCCAAGACTTAACAAAAAAAGACAGAGATCCATCACAATCCACCAGAGGTGGTTTTGGTTTTTATTGTTCAACATGTAATGATAACACCCTCTCTGAAGAACTGAAAATACCCTGAGCTTCAGAGTGAGAGAGGAGGAATTGCAAGTGCTTGGCATTTGAGACTGACTTCACCCTGCCTTCTTTTTTAGATCCATTCAATGGGCAAAAAAATCAAAAATGCATTAATATGTAATAAAAGTTGCTTGACTGGTGACTGCTTATATGCAAGTAAGGGATCTTTCTGTATAAAAGAGTGTAAAAAATTTTTCAGTCGATATTTGAACCATATTTGATGGAGCTTGTTCCTCTCCATCTTCCCATGGAAACTGCTAAGCCATGACTTCTGGAGGAGTGACTTGTTTAGAAGTTAAGATGCTATTCAAATGGCATGTGTGTGTTTGCCATCTAAGGGTTGCCTGAATTTCTTCCTGATTTGCTGCTCAGCTTGGCTGTCAAATCAATGTAGCTTCTCAGCCAACTTCTGAATTACTGTTTATTTTTACCCTAATACGAAACTTTGCATAAAAGATGCTGGCACTACGCTCGCAACAGCTATGTTCTTGGATTGATGCTACAGGAAAACATGATGCCAGGGTGGTGTTAAGAATAAAATTGTGTTCAGCTCTGCAAAATAACGGTGAGGTTTGTCTTCTCTGAAACAAGCTTTTCAGACCCTGGAAGCACAAATCTCACATGAGGGATTTTTTTTTAGTACAAGAATAGAGAGCAGGAGTAAGTTCAAAAGCCCTGGGGTACAAACAGCACCTTGACTTCACTGAATCTGGAGTGACAACACTGCTGGGCTTAACCCTAAGGATATAAGTTGGGTGAAGTTCCTGTGAACTCAGTTGGAGTTCCCAATAAAAACAAAGCTTATGAATGTAGCCCATTGCTGGCTCCTTCAGCTTGCACATTTGCACTTCTTACGGTGCCTGTCTAATTACTGTCTTAATTACTCGGCAACTTGGCTCTCCATTTCACCTTCCCCGTCTTTTAGTTTTTCTCCAGATACTCAGCACTGCCTATGTGTGGTGCTGTCACTTTATTCCCAGCTTTCCCCCACCCAGGGAGGACCTTGGTCAGCCCTGCAGACCCTGAGGGAATAGAGCCCTGTTCCAGCAGCACCATCTGTCCCTCCTCTCATGCACAACAGGAGACAAATAAAACAAAATGAACATTCAATATTCTTTGATAGCCTACAATGTTTGGAGGCTCAGTACCGATATTAAAAAAATCAAAAGTGTGCAACTGGGCTCACCTATCAAGTATCAGATGTTAAATCATTTTCTAAATGGCTTTGGTGGTTATGTCCACAACAGCTTGTTTGGTTAGATGTACAAGAGGGAAAGGGAAAGAGCAAGCAGCAAGGAAAGGATGACAGAAGAAGAGAAAGAGAGAGAGAAAAGGAAAAGGAAGTTTAACAAACAAAGATACAACTTTCCTGAGACTGACTCTGCCTGCACATTTTGGCTGAGAATTAAATAGAACAATGTTTAGAGATGTACTATCAATAAAATCACATTTTGGCAGTTTGCAAGACTGTCACATCGTAAGGAGCATATTCATTTCTATACAAATTAATCCAGAAACCATTGAAGAATAGAGAAGGAGGTCTGTGCTATTTTTGAAAATCAAAAAAATTTCCTTACACTGTTAGACTTCCACATTTCTATAAATCCAAATTCCATATTTCAAATTCACATCGCATCTCCAAAAGCACAGCTTGTGTTTGGCCTTCAGCTAACCATGGACATTAACCTTATTCTGTTGTGTTTGTTTTCCACTTGCTGCTTCACATAGAATGAATCCACTCCTTTACCTTTTCCTGAATGTGTCCTGCAGTGACCATGCTGTGGTAGCAGCAGCCAACCATCCTTTGCCTGTCTTCAGTTACTACTGTGCACTTTTCTCCCAATGAGTTTCTCTCCTGAGCAAGATAAGCCACGGAAACGCCTGCCATAAGCCTGCCCCAGACCAACCTGCTTCTAAACTGAGCCATGCCCTTGCCTCTCTTCAGGCCTCAGTACATCTATGAACTTTTCTTTTGCTTCTGTCTCCTCTGTGTTCTGCCTTTCACCCAAAGCTTCTGTCTCCTCTATGATAAAAATGTGGTTAGTACAGGCTTGAAAAAGATGAGGCAATCAAATTCTCTCCTGATTACCCTCATTAACCATTCCTTATGATTTTTACAGGACTAAAATTTGTCCTATAATTAAAATTACTGTCAACATTATTTTGAAAAACATATTTCATGCTCTCAGCAGATCCCTTTCAGCAGTGTCTCTTCTGTACTTAAAAAGTTCATTTGAACTACATAGAGTGGTTATACCAGTGTGAAAAGATAACACCCACATAAACTAACAAGGATTTAGGTTACAATAGCAAGATGAACAACAAGAAACGTAGCTTAAACATAAGCAACAGCATCCACACACAGATCTGTACAGGTTTAAAAGGAATATAATATTTTAATTTATTCCTCTACATGTCCTGCATGCAAATAAGTCTTTAAACAACTTTCTGAATCTAAAACTAATACACGCATTTTATGTGAAAAATCAGTGTCATTTTTCAGATCTCAAAGACTGATTATTCTCCACAGAAAATGGATTGCCTTTATTTATTCAAGTTTCTCTGTATGCAGTGTTTCATCTCCTACTTTATGCTAAATATGTATTAACCCTTGTACATGTGGGTCATTTAGCTGGGCTTTGGTGAGACATAAAGCACGAATCATCACTAGCAATAACTGTTCTCATGGCATTACAGACCACCACCTACCTCTGCTACACACTGCTAACCCCATATACTTCTGTAAAGACACAACTAAATGCTTACCAAGGATCACAGATCACAGCCTAGAAAGGAAATTCAGATTATCTGTGTTCTTTAGCAACTTTTATTTTCTTAAACCTCTACTTAATTAAAAATAAAACATCAACCTACTCCTTGCATATTTTACAGTTTAACCTGGGAAAAGCAGGATAGTCAGTGTCCTTCAAGCATGTGCAGGCTCATGTGTACATACTCTCCTCTTTCATATCATAGATAAAGAATATTGACTGCAGTTCATAGACTGTAGCACTGGCCTCTATATCACTACAAACCACAGATATAGGAATATTGTGGGTACAAAGAAGTGGGGTTAAAAAGTGAGAAAGCTGAGACTTTAAGGGAGCATCAAAGGAATTAATCTTCTACAGAGACAGGGAGAGCAAAGCAGAGGATCTTATCCAGGAGTAAGCAGGAGCTTTTTGTCAGAAAAGAGGTGGTAAGAAAAAGAAGACATGACAATAAAAAGTAGTAGCAGGGCACTGGGAGTCTGAGCCCAGAGCCTTGAAGTGTGGTGCAGTCCCTGACTTTTTTGTGCCCCTGCCCACCGAAAGGCCTCTGAGCATTCCCACTGCCCCACCAACATTCTGAGAAATTGTCTAAACAAAATTTTACTGAGTGCTTGTCCATACCATTATTCACTTGTAATCGGTTTTGTCCCCAGTTCTGCAGAATCTCGCAGGTGCTAATGTCCTACAGGTAATGAAGAATAATTATTAAGACAACAGAAAGAAAGGTAGAGCAGCCAGGAAGAGGAACAGGCTATTTCCTACTTACCTTTCTCATAGCACAAGCAGAAATGTGTTATATGTGTCTTTACTGCAGCCTAAGTTTTAACACGTCCTCTTAAACAGATTGATAAACTCCAATTAGCAGAGACTCAACATGACCAAACATGACACAATTGCTTTCCCAAGTTGGTCATTGGTTTATCATTCTGACTAACTAGCTACTCATTAGGTCTGTAATAAATGGTTTTGTGTTCGAGAACAGCAAAGATTCAGTGTCGCTCAGAACTGATGCTGATGCCACAGAACATTTAGGGAAGAGTGACCCAGCACTTGAAACACTATGGACTGGAGGGTCCAAGCAGCTGGGTTTACAGCAGAGCCCAATGAACTAAACCAAACAACTGCTCCCTAGGGAAAATGCCCTCTGTATGGAAACAGCAGAGCCACCTTCTACTCTTTCTCCCCGCACACTGCAGTCCCTGAGGCAAGTGAGAGTACTGGCATAGCAGGCAGTGACTGCTGCCTGATCAGGGTTCTGGTGGGGGTGAATCCCCCTGTGTATATTTTAGGCAAGTGAAAAATCCTCCTGCCATCTTCAGGCGAGTTCAGGGCACTACAGTCCTCATAATGTAGGCAACTGCAAAAAATGTGTTAAAGGGCATCTTTCACCCTTTATTTTTGTTTTCTCCCACGGTCAGTATACTGTCTGTCATCCCACACTGGCTTGGCAAGTCAGTACGAGAGGCTCCCCACAGCCTGGACAGGCGTGTTGCAGGAAAGGTGGGCACAGGCATGCTGCTCCCCCCTCCATGCTCACCCCCACCTTATACTTAGCCTGCTGTTCTCTGCCATCTATCCCATATCCTGCTATGACAGATGCTGAGCAGTTTTCTTCACTGTTCCTCCTAGCCAGTGCATAAAACTTGGGCCACCCAGGTGAAAAGCAATGTGTATTCTCCTTTCCTGCCCTTGTCTACTGCTCTCTCACCCTCACCATCTACAATAACTCGTTGCACCAGGGTCCAGTAGCACATCCTAATCCAGGAGGCAGGCACTGCTGATCAATCCAGACCAGAATTTCCAGCATCTTCCAGATACACAGGTTATTACCACCCCAACATTTCTCCTCTATGTGCTCATAAAGTCACACTCTTAAAAGTGCCACAACAGGAAGGTGGCATGCACTGTGGAGTGTCTGCAGACCACTGACAGCTATCACGGGGCAGTCCTTGGGTCAGAAACATTAAGTCTTAAGACTATATAACACCAGACAGATGATCTGCTAGAGGGGCAAGATGTAGTGAAGAAGGTTGTCCAGACCCAAACCCAACAAATTAGTAGTAGATTTTTTTAAAAAATTATTTCATTTTTAAGAGAGAGTTTAAGTGAAGTGTAGAGAGAACAGTAGAGGAAGAGACCCATACTAAAGAACTAAAAAGGAAATGGGAAAGAATAAAAAAGATGAAACTGTCAAGCAAGAATCGAGGATGAGGCCACTTTAATACTAATAATGCTTTGGCCAGTGAACACAGAGCTATGGATCCCCACAAAACTTAAGAATCAGCACTTCCTTGACTTGTGGAAACTAAGTGAAAATGAGGAAAAGTGTATCATGTAGCAACTTACAGGGTCATGGTTAATACTGTGTACAGGGGAAACACTAGAAAAGGAGAAACAGATTACCTTTCCTTACAAAGCAGGGAAAATATCACATGATAACCTAACAGGAAGGAGCCTTGGGGATTTTCTCTCCCCTTTCTTCCATGCTTCACATCCAGAAAACCAAAATCTACGTCTACCTTTCAACCTGTACATTGGAAACTAAAATGATTGAAAGCAATTAATATTTTAGTAAGAGCTACTGTTTCACCTGATTGCGAGGGTCATGTGATGACTCCAGTTAGATCAGAGGGAATGCTGACAAAAGAAGAAAACCACTTCTAAATTCTGAGGCAAGAAGAAAGAACACATTCCTCTACAACAAGGAAAGCTAGAACAGGGAACAAAGGACTTGAACTGCAAAAAAATATATTTACATTGTCGCCCTGAGTTTTGTAGTTC
>VZRV01001391.1:383245-396254 GCA_013398115.1 Falcunculus frontatus | reverse complement strand
GTCTGCTGGCTCGGCCGGGAGCTGCCGGGCTCCCCGTGGCCTCACCGGTGCCTACCCCGTAGGGAGCGATCGATGCCGGGCACGGCTTCTCCGCACCAACCGGAGTAAAGGCGGCTGGGGGGGGAACTTGCATCGCGATGCTCCGTTTGCATACGGGCGGTTCCGTTCCCCCTTTCTTCCAGTGGAGTCACACCTCGGGTCCTGTGCCTGGTTCTGGGTCCCTCAATTCATGGGGAACAATGAGGTGCTGGAGCGTGTCCAGAGAAGGGCAGTGAAGCTAATGAAGGGTCTGGAGCACAAGTCCTGTGAGGAGCAGCTGAGGGTGTTTAGCCTGGAGGCAAGGAGGCTCAGGGGTGACTTTGTCGTTCTGCACAATTCCTGACAGAAAGTTGTAGCCGGGTGGGAATCGGCCTCTTCTGCCTGGTGACAGAATGAGAGGATGTAGTCTTAAACTGCACCATGTTGGATGTTAGCAAGAATTTCTTCACAGAACGGGCGATTAGACACTGGAATGGGCTGCCTGGGGAAATGCGGAGTCACTGTCCCTGGAGGTGTTTAAGGACAGGCTGGCTGTGGCGCTCAGTGCCATGGTCTGCTTGACATTGGGGAGTTCTGTCACAGGTTGGATTTGATGATCTCAGGTCTTTTACAGGCTAATTGGTTCTGTTAAAGGTGGGTGGGGACGGTGGTATTAAAGTGCCCTGTTTGTCTGTGTGCCTGGTTATTCCAGTGGAGCAGATGAGCTCTGCTCCTAGCAGGCGTTTAGCAGAGCTGGAGGAAACTGAGGTGCTCACAGGCAGCACAGGGCAGGGGCTGGAAGAGTTGGAATCACTGACAGCATCTCAGGACTGCTCTCATCCCAGGATGCAGAGCCCAGTGGTTGATGCAGTGTACCTTGGAGGAAGGGTACTATTCCATCATTGTTTCCTTCCGTGCCCACCTGAGAAGGTTCAGCAGGTGGAACTGGCCCAGAGGGGCGTCACTGCAAACAGAATGTGTGTATGGAGAGGGTTGGCGACAAACAGCCCATGCTGTCTCTCAGGATTCCCTTGTGAACAGGCACAGCAGCCTTTAGCTGGAATTTGGGGATGGCCTGTTGAACCTGGGCACTCCAAGAGAAACTGGTGCTGTGCTGGTTCTGGTGCATGATCTTAAGTGTTTCTCCTCATTCCCTCATTTGACAACATTTGCATTGCCAGCTAACTTTAGCCTGACCTTTTTATGGACTGCTCTGGTGCCAGTAGAGGGAAGGTGCTGCTTAGCCCCTCACAGTAAGCAGGTCCCTGGGACTGGCTTGTTCTCTAAAGCATTGCAAGGAAGGTGACTTAATCAAGCAGATGGTTGATTCTAACTGGTAAATGGTTTTTACAGCTTGGTACCAGTTCTTGATGGATGACTGACAGTGTGCACAGTCAGAGGCCCATGATAGTTTATTCTGTGGCTGACCAGTACACCTCCACCTCTGATGCTGAGACAGAAGTTCATTTGCCTGAAGTCCATAGGGAAATTACCTGTGGTTTGGACACTGGCTTGGTGGGGCTTGAATCAGTAATTAGTTATTTCTAGGCCATAGGTTCTTTTCATAATTGTTTTTTGTTACTGTTTGATAGAGATCCTTGTGGCCTACTACTTTTTTGTCATGATCCATTGGCAAATTTGGCCTTTGTTTACAAAACAGTCAGGTATTTTGATCACAGTGTGTGTGCTTCCTTTTCCTAGCAGTAGCTCCTTGCCCAAGGGAGAGCACTCACTGAATTTAGATGGGTCTGTGGCCCCAGGTCCTGCTCTCTTAGGTGGGCACTGTTTGGGCACGATGTTAATGAAAGTACTTCAGGAGCTGATTTTTCCCAATTTGGTGGATAAGTAGCTTTTAATGGATTCAAAACTGATTTTAATCAAGGTAGCCAACAAGCTCTACTGCCAGCAATGAGGCTCCTCAGTCTAACTCTCTCTGAAGGTGAACCACACCTGAAGGTGTCTGTAATGTGAACTTGCCACCTTCTCTTGCCTCGTGTGTGTTATTATTCAAATCAGGCTTCATCCTGACTTTAATGATGACCAGGACCCCAGGAGGTTTTCCACTTCAAGGGTGAGAAGGTGCTGCAGAAGTGCAGCTCTTCTCACGTGACATGTGGAGACTTTGTTATGAGTTAAAGTAATTTATTCAGAAATAATTCGTTTGGTCATAAACATAAGAACATCCTTCCCTCCTCCCCTCATTTTTTTTTTTTTGCCAAGATAAGGGCCCATACAGGGGGAAATGGTTTATTATGAACAGCTAAAACACCCCTGAATATCTTTTGCAGATATTTTTATTGCAGAGATAGCTTTTGCAATCAATGCCACTTAAGTCAGATGGTCTTTCAAGTGTGTTTACAGCTATCTGAAAAAAAAATAAGAACTGAGAAGAAATAATAAGAAGCAGTAGCTAATAAGTTTTTTTTTCCCTTAGGGAATGTACCATGGATTATATTTTTGGTCAAGCTGTACACTTGACTGAAGAGTAAATGTAGTTTCTGTGCCAGAAAACTGAGAGCTTCCTTCAAACACCTAAAGCATTGACATTGATTTAGTAAGAGTCCTTCCATAACTTACCCATTAGTTAATTGCATTATAATTTGCTTTTAAAAGTCTTGTCAGAAACTGGGAATAGTATCTAGCAATGTTTGCCAACCAAACACGATGGTATGTCAATGTCGTCTTTGTTCTAGAGCTATAAGCTGAGCAGTGTAAAGCATCTGTCTACCACATTAAAAATGTGGGTTTGTGTCTGCTATTTAAAAAGAAAAACAAAACCAGCTCAAAAATCCCCAACAACTTACCCTTCCCAGCTAATTTGGATATCCAGCTCCTAATGTCAAGAACTTTCATCTGAACCCAGGCAGCTCAGATTCATAAAGGATGAAAATTAGCAGGTCAAGCCAAACATGCCAAGTGTCTTTCCTGTCTCCTCATATGTGGCCTAATTAAGCAAATGGGAACTCTCCCAGTGGTGCCATTATAAAAAAAAATGTAAAACCAGCAGAGTCCAAACCAAAAGGAGATCTATTTCATCCATGTAGGACATCAGTCTTTCTCCCTGCCTAGTCTACACCACATTTAGGCCAAGTGCAGGCCTTGATGAAGTTAGTTTTTGATCTGCCTCACAGATAAAGAATCCTGAAGAGCAGGTCACCTGTCTGAAGTCCTAAAGGAAGTGGCCACCTTGAAAGCCTGTCCTTTGGCCTCCTCCTTCTCTCTTGCTGTAGCAATTACCTCTCTTGTGTTTGTCCATGGGTGGTAGTTTGCAGCTGGGCCCACGGGTGCTTTGACGCATTGCTGTCATGACAGCCCTGACTGAAGGGAGAATTCCTGTGCTCTGGATAGGATTTTCACAGAAGAGAGAACTGTTCACACAGATAGGGAAATCCAAAGCCTGTTACATGCACAAGGGGAGCAGAAGCTCCAAAAAGTTGCTGGCCTCAAGTCTAACACAGGCTTTTAGCTGTGGTTGGAGCCTACGGGCCCTACATCAGTGCAGCTGAAGTGTCTGGCACAGGAATGGGTTTGTGTGGGGCACAGGCAGCTCTAAGGTGGCATTGGTCAGGCTTTCCTGTTGGAGGACTGCAGGAGGAGAAAGCAGCTCTCTATTCCTGCTGAGAGAATCCCTGGTTGGAAAGCCTCGAGGCTTAGAGGAACACCGGTCTTCCAAGAACTCTGGGTCTCCAAGCTTATCCTCTGCCTCCATGGGTGTAGCAACTCCTCTTTTAAATCCTACAGCAAAGCCCTCAGAAAACTCTGTGGTCTGTGTCCCTTGTCCAAGTTGGGGGTTCCTCCTGGTCTCCTGAGGTGAAGGTGATTTACTGCCTGAACTGAAAGTTTATCTTGCATCCTTACCTGGGAATGTGTATCCAGGAGGCTGTACCTCTCAGAGACCCTGGCTGGCTCTTGGGCACGACAGCTCCAGACTGCAGTGACTTGCACAAGCTCATCCCTTAATCCTAGTGTGACCCACCTTCCTATTCCACAAATAGGGCACAAGCAGCTCCTCCTGCAGTTCTGAAAACCTTTCCTATATTTCACTATCATCTTGTTGCAAGTCGTTTTTCTACACAATTCTTTCAGCTTGTGTCTCAGTTGAAAGCTGAATTATTTCATTTATTTCACACCAACACAGCAGCTTTGCTTTAAGCTTGTACATGGCATTTTGCTGGCTTTTAGTGAGCAGTAACTGCTGTGGCAAGAAAATGCAATGGCAGTACATTTACTTTGTGATATGTTCAGAGAGACTTAATTGAATTTAAAGCCTTATCAGAAAAATGTATTTTGACTAACAGGCAGCAAACAAGACCAGTGAAGTTCAGTTTATGCTCAAAAACAAAATTATTCCAGAACTTTGAGTTTGTAAATGGAGCAGAACAGAGAAAATTCAGAGATGTTTAGCAGGAACCAGCAGTAACTCTGTTAGACAAATATTAATGCTTTGTAAAACAATAGAATATAGAATAGAAAGGGAGTAGAAGATTTCATTGTACAGGCATTTAATATAAAACTTTTTGTGCACTTTGAGATAATTTGATTGTTTTCTTCATCTTTTCTGAATTTAGAAATATTTGGAAGAGCTCTAGTGAATTGTGCTAGAAATAAAAGTGAAATAATACTCCTTTCCCTTTTAGTTTTAAAGGGCAAGCTGAAGAAAACATGTTGATGCAACTTGATCCTGAAATAATTAAATTTCCCGAATATTTTACTAGGATGTCAAAATTGGTTTTTTTCTGTGAAGTGCCCATGCTCGTCTTTTCCAGTTTTGTTTCAAAAACCAGCAAAAAACCCCTTGGCCTTAAGCACGGGGCATAAACATTCAGCACATGCAACACTCCCCTTATATGCTAGGCTGGCTTGTTAGCAGAGGGAACACATCAGGGATAACAGCCCACTGGGACTAAGTTTTCATATGGGATTTCATCCTGCTATTAAATGCTCAGTAAATCCAATATTTTCCTCACAGTCAGAAGGGAAGGACCGGTGAGTTCCCCCTCAGTGTGAAACTGTGTGGGAAGGACAGACAGACCCAGAGCTGCCAGTGACCTACAGGAGCCTGCAGTCCTGCCCGAGCAGGGCACTGCCTGTGCTCTGCTGCCTTCCTGCTGTCTCCTGCTGCATCCTGGAGGAGCCAAAGCACGGGAGGAACACAGCAGGACACCTGGCATGTGCTGACCCAGCTGGAAGGGGAAGGAAGTCCTGGCCATGCCCTGCTGCTGTGTAAGGCTCCCCCTGATCAGCTGCAGCAAGGCAGGATGAGAACTGAAGTTTTAATAGCGCTGGTAGCATTTGGCTGGGGGGTCCTGTAGCACCAGGAAGCTATTCTGGAGACTTCCCCTGCCTGCATTCAAGAAGTGGGAGAAAATGCATAATATCCTCGGTTATTCAAGTCCCCTGCTCCAAGGGACACTCGGACAGACTTTTAGGCGGCTTTTAGTCCTTTCTGACAGAGGAGGGAGCTGTCAGCTCAGCGTTGAGCTGCTCAGCAGGCAGAGGTGCCCACCTGGGAGCTGGCCAAGCTGTCTGGGCAGCCCACTGAAGGGACTTGTTCAGCTTGACTTGCAGGAGATGGAGCTAATTTGGAATTGCTTAAAACTTCTGCTTTAAGTGGATGCATGGAGTGTTTGTGTCCCTGTACGATGAAAACCACAGTCACCAGTCTGCAGGGACAGTGGGAGCAGTGGGCCTGAGAAGCTGTTTGGAGGTGGAACATTTGGCAGTGAGATCTTGCAGTTTTTGTTGCTGTAGCAGTGTCCCCCTCCGTTGTACCAAGAGTCTCCGGAAAACTGAACACCCCCTTCTTGCCAGTGTCCAGAGCCGGAGCACCCTCCTCTGTGCCACAGCAATACAAGCAGCCCTTTTATCTGGGAGACCTGCCAGGCAGCAGAAACAAGGCAAGGAAACAGCTACATTAAACTGGTCTGAGGTTGACTCAAGCCAACGTGGACTGGTCTGAAGTGGAATAACGACCTGATTCTATCTGCTGTTTCTCCTGATACAACCCGTCAGCAGCCTTCCTGCCTCAGCCAGTGGCAGTGTTGTGAGGTATGGCTTAATTACAACCCTGAAATAAAAAGAATTTCTTTATTAGATGTTTCTTTACAACTGCATCAGTCATCTTCTGTCCAGCTGCTGGTGGCAGAGCTCCAAGTGGGCTGAATGGGGCTGGTTTGGCAGGTATGTGGAGTGGTGGTGGTTGGAGTGGAGTGTGCAGCTGGGCAGAACAGGGCTGAGTCAGAAGCTCCCAGTGACGTTGCTAAATTCCGTTTGCCACAAAGATCTTTTTCTCCTTCATGCTGGAGCTGTCTTTATGCAGTCTTTCTGCCTTCAGAAATGTGGCTCAGCCCCAGTTTCTGCAAGTCACACACATTCATTCGTTGGCCGTTGGAAAAAGGGGAGTAAGAGAATGTGGTGTCTGTGTTACATGTTTGGGGACTGGTTTCCACCATGCTTGTCCTCTGGCAGCAGTTAGGTGACAAAGATTGAAAGCATGTCTTCCCACCCAGGGTATTGTCCTTTATTTCTCAAGCCACAGAGATAATCCCTGTCAGATGACTTCATTTTAAATTGTAGTGAGACCCTGAAGTGATGATTTAGGAGCACGCACTGTCTTTGTTGTGGTTCTGGGTTTGGTGTGTTGCTTTGTGCCCAAGGAAGATGGATTGTTACTCAGCCAAGGCTAAATGTGGAGGTAATACCAAGTGCTGTATGAAATGGAATCTCTTCCCAGCCCCAGTCAGTCCTCCAATCCTCCAATCCCAAATTCTTCTTTCTCCCAGGAACTGGTGCTAGAAACCAGCAGCCTTTCCTCTGCCTCAGTCAATGCACCAGCATCAGCTTAGTGTTAATGTTCTGATCTGGTCTGGACTAATGGCAAGCCTTGTGTGTCATGTACAGCAGAGACTGACTCACATCAGCTCACTTGATCACTTATTCCAGGAAAAATAACACTCAAATTTGCCAGAGAACTGTCCCTGACACACTGAAATATTTGTGAATTCAAAGCTTTTGCAACTCAGAATGACAATTTCTGGACATTTTCCTCTAAAATTGTTCATACTGAAATGTGAGGATTGTACGAAGAGCCATGACAGACTCTTCTATTTGAGAAGAGTTTAAAATTGATCACTTGGACCAAGTGTTCCAGGTAACTCAGCTCAGACTAACATAGAGTTGCACAAAAACCTCCCCAGGGAAAACCAAGGCATAAACTTGGGATTTAATCTCTCAATTTCATGCAGAATTTTTTAAAAAACAATATTTTAGCCTCAGTAATCCTCAAAGGGCTGTATCTATCAGGAAAACATGGCTTTTCTTAGTGACAGACTTGATGCCATCCTTTCACGTTGAGGTTTTTTTCTTTTTTTCGGACAAGAGGCAAAAGGTACAGGAGCAAACACTGCAGAGGCATAAAACTTCTTCTCTTGTATGCAAGGAGCAGAGGTTTCATAATTAAATGGGAAAAAGGCTTGCTTTTGGGCTTCTGAGTTTTGGCACAAGCCCCTGTGGGATGTGTGTGACTGGCCCTCCCCAGCCTCTGCACAGTGTTGCATTTCTTTACAAAAATAGGACCTTCGCTGGTACTGGCGTGAACAGAGGAAAATGTAGGGGAGATGCTCTGGGCAAGGGGGAGCAAACTGGGTGTGATGTGTGGTGGATGGCTCTGAGTTAACTGCTACAGCTGAGTACCTCCTTTTAATTTACTTAATAAGGCCATATCCCAAGGCTGGAGACCCTCCAGCTCTCTCAAAGTGATTCTGTAAGGGTTGTTCAGAAGTGGCTGACTGATCCTTGACTCGTAGCAGGACCAGAACCGCCTCATAAACTTCTAAAATCTTGGGAAATTGATTTACCTGCAAAACCAAAAAACCCCAGAATATGCAAAGTTGAGCCTATGACACTTGGAGGAGAGAAAGGAGGTCACATTGAGGTGGAATAATGTCAGAAATCACCTGTGTTTCATAGCTTTTATTATGAATGGTGTGTGCACTACAACATGAGTTAGTAGGAAAAGAAAGGGAAGCATAAGAGTATAAATAATCAGGGTTTCTGAAAGTGCTTTTGGAAGCCCTGCCCCTCCTCAGATTTACAGCAGCTCCCCACAGATGTTCTGTAGTTAGAAGAGTCTCATGAAGTATTTTTGCAAGACGGTTTTTTTACCAGGAAGGAGATGAAAATCTTAAACCAAAAATGTCTTTTGACTTTAAATTTGGAGTTGTTGTTGCAATGGTAATTATTTAGAGAGCTGCCAGAGAGGTTTTTAAAAGTGCTATTTATACATGTGCATTAAAAACATGAGTACAACATGGCTATAAGAAATTAATTTTCTGGTTTTGAAGCTAGCAATTAAGGTTGGAACAAATGTTCCTGCTTGTTCCTTCTGCAGTCACTCCTGTAAAACTGAAGGAGAACCACTGACATGAAAGCTCTGTTGGTGTCATTACCGCTGGGCTGCTTTGCTTTGTGGAGCGTCAGACTCTGGTTAGAATGACATTGTGTAAGGCTCTTAAAATCCTGCTGAGATCCCTGAAGCCTGTTAGGGGATCCCTCATTAAAAATTCTGGAAGACAGTCTAAGTTGTCAGTTGCTGTAGAGAATGAGCTTGTTGACAAGTCCACATTAAACCCAGCACTTTTTGCAAGCACAGCTTGCAAATCCAGAGAGACGGAGCGTGGTGTGTTCCTGATTCCTTTCTTGGTTCTGTCTAGATGGAAAATGGAAAAACGCTCTGGGTAAACTATCTCATGTTTTCAGCAAGAAAAGCAACCTAAACTTAATCTAGACTTCGTGTACAAGAGAGGAGGTTAAAAAAAAGAGATGGGAAGGCCTGGTTTGTTGGTGTGTATTCTTCTGTAGCTCAAAGGCAATGGAAGATAATCCTCAGGGTTGAGAAGGAAGTACACAGTTGCTGCTAAGGCAATGCAAGTTGAAGGCATTCCACAGGAGGAGAAATAAGAGAATATTATATGCGAATGTCCCTATAAAATACATTTTTCACCAGGAAAAGGTGTGGATAGCCCCGTGCTTTGTGTGTGTGTGTGATACACTGCAGTAGGAGGTACAAATATTCCCAGCATGGGCAAAGGGAGATGCTGTCCTCTGGATCAAACACAGGTGTCTGTGAGAAGCATTGCTACCAATATAAGAACAGATCCTTCTGAGCACTGACCCCTGCCTGGCACCACAAGAGGAATTTGGCCAGACCTGTTTGGTCATGAGTCAAAGTTGCACACCCAAGTTCCAAGTGACTGGAGCTATAAACAGCTTAAAATGATTTTCAGGGGAGTTCAAAGATGAATAATGCATCTCTTCAGGCTCGTAAGTGATCTTTTATTCACAGAAAATCAAAGCAACATACAAATGTAGTTGGTGGCCTTGGGGAGGGGAGTCTGAATGACTGCTTGTCATTCACAGTAGCTACCAGAGGTGACGTGACATCTGAAAGGAAGAGATGAAAGCTCCATTGCAATTTGTTAAATAAAAACCACCCCAGTATCTTGCTAAATAGCTGATAATCAAAGTTGCAGAATTCCAATCTGCTGTTTAGGGCTTTGATAGCAAAAAGAGGAATTCATAGGCTACAACCTACGAAAGTTTTTATTCCATAATTTTATGGAAGTTTGCTTGTAGCATCCATGGAAATTCCCTGTGACAGGATTACTTGTCCTGCCACTCCGTGTTTTGGCATTACTGAGTGTTTTGCCTGTCACTGCCATCCATTCTGTTTGGTTTGGTGGCTAGTTTTGTTTTAGCTACTGCATCCTGCAACACCCAGGTTTGTGTGGTTCAGGACTGGGATCAGAACATAAGGTGAGAATCTAAACTTGACCCTTCTGGTTTCCAAAGGCAGAAGGTAGGGAAGATTATGTCTGTCTGAAAAGTTCCTTCATAACTTAGAAACTGCATTTAATTATGAGACCATTTTTGCTAATAGATCCTGGGGGAAAGTAGTTTGCTGTTAACATTTGTGACCTAAATAGACAGTTAACCATAAGAATAATTTGCTATTTCTTAACACTTTTCAGTTTGTCTGAAAAGATGTACATGCCTTTTCTTACTCTGTAACACCGAAATTTTTATTCCTGTCATGAGAAAGAAACATTCCTATCCTGCAGTGAGAAATTAACTTAAATCTGAGGGCAAAGCAATGGATCAATATTTAATCCTTCAGTGCATCTCCTCTTTTGTGTTAGCAGAGGTACCAAAAGGTCAAGGGCTGAAGTGCTGCCGAGTTCCTCATGCTGTTTGCCTTTCACAGGCCTGGCCCTCATGGGATGCCAAGTTGTATGTGAGCCCTTCCTGGTCTCATCCTGAGGTTTTCCCATCAACAGCATCTGCGTTTCAACAAATGAATAATGTTTTATAAAATGTATCAATCGTACAAGAAGCTTGACATTGGCAAATATTAAAAGTTTGTGTCATTACTGGGTGCTGAGAAGTGGAATCCATTATGCAGAGGGGTAAACCTGTGCTGTCTTGTGTAGCCTTTGTGAATGATTCCCAGAGAGCTTCCTGCTCCCAGCACCACTAATCCTGTGCTTAGGGAGGCCAGTGGCCAACATCTTTCTGACTTAAATGAGCCACGGCCTGGTCCTGGCTCACCGGACCAAGCAGCATCCAAATAGCCCTTTGTGCCCTCACTCTGTCCACACAGCCCAGTCCTGCCCTCTGCCAGCACAGTCCCTGCCCTCTACAGTGTCTTTCCTCTGGAGAGGACCTACCAGGTGAGCATTTCCATGTGCCTGTGCTGCCTTCCTTCCAGTTTTTCCCCCAACTGATTGTCTCCCTTGGTTACAAGTGACCGAGTGCTGGTCTTGGTTCATCAACAGTAATGCAGAGTTGCTGTTATGGGCAGCCAGGAAGGACTTGGGAGTGGAGCCTGTCTGTGTCTGTGCTGTTGGAAATTCCCCAGGGCTGTGTGATCTGTTCTGGCCTCTTGCCTGCCTCTCTAGGGAGGGTATTTCCATGCAGAGTTAGTCAGAGCCATTTGTGTTTTGCCATGTTCCCAAGGTGATCAGTATCCTTATCACATCTATTTGCTTACTGGACACCTGAAGTGACCTTTGCAAAGGTCATATCACCTTGTCCAGCGGATAAAGGCAACTGAGAGAGGAAGGACAATGAAGTGTCTTGTCCTGGAGCAGAGGATGGAGGGTCCAGCGGGTGTGAGCAGAACTGGGAAGCCGAGGACTGGGCCAAGACTGAGCTGAATATCCCAGCACAGGTACCCTGCTGAGACAATGTGGAGTATGGGGGGAGTGAGACGAGGTGACTGCCCTGTTGAGCATCATTTCTGCCTGCTAATGCTGGGATGAAGCTGGAGTCCCTCTATAGAGAGGCTAAAGTTGATGGAGAAATGTTGGCTGGAGCTTGAGAGGTGGGGCAGCTCACCCACATCTGCTTCTGCTCACAACCCACCTCTGCTTCTGACTGCCACTTAGAGAGAATTCAAATGAGAATGGGCTGATCTGCATCCCCTGTTAGAGATGTGAGGGGCCCAGGCTCAAATAAATCTGTGCCTGCCTTACCCTGACACACAGGGCCCTGCTGGAGAGCACATTTTACATCCTTCTGCCTCACCTCTTCCCAATGTCCTGGTTCAGAGTGAAGGCATGAAGCTGTTAAATGAGACCCAAATTTTAGTGTTTGCTGTTGTAATGGAGAAACATATGTGTTATGTATTAAATATGTGCAGATTTAAAGAACTTTAAGGCTGGAGGAAGGAGAAGTGTCTGATGGCCAGAGCTTTCAGCTACAGGGCTTTTGAGTTCTGTTCCTCTTCTTGCTAGTGATTCACTGCATGGCTCCAGGCGAGACACGTAACCAAGCTGGAATATTTTATTTCAGCTGCAAAAGAGTTATAATGCCAAATACAAGGAGGGCCTCTGAGGTTTAACTAATTCCAGTTTATGGAAAGCTTTGAGATCCTCACTAGGAAGCTGCTGGAGAAAGGCAAGTATTGCAGTCTTTCACACTGCTGTTCATAAATGATCACATTGATGAAAAGTGGTGGCTGGGCCCCCTCTGCAAACAAAAAAAACCCAACCCCAGCGAAGGGGGTTGGGATGTAGGGAAATGGATGTGAAACCACAGCAGGAGAGACAGCAGCAAACTCCACTGCTCCTTGTCGCTGCATCTGGAGGTGCGTCATGTACCAACGAAGAGCAAACTTTCTCCGCTAAGAGGGTTGAAGAGGCCGAAGAAAGTTCAGAGAGGTGTGAAGGTTGCTTCTTAGCTCTCCTGGTGCTCCTCTTGTTGGGCGATGCTGTCTGAGATGTCTGGCTGGTTCTCCTCCCAGCTGGGCAGTGGGAAAGGCCGAGAACACAGGCAGAAGCCAAGATGTTTCTGCCAGGTTGCAACAGCATCAGCGATGGAACCTGCGAGCGGCTGCTCAAAACCCTCTCTGGGTTTGTTGGGAAGGGCTTGGGTGCTGCAGAGCAGCTCTGCCCACTGCCCCGACCGGCCAGGCCAGGCCGTGTGGTCAGGGCCGTGACGCTCGGCTGGTGCAGGGTGGCACCTGCTTGTCCAGCGCCCGAGGGAAGGGGCCCGTTCACCGGAGGCTCCGGCTGTTACGGAGCCTGAGGCTCGGCTCAGCCACCAGGGATACGTGCCGGGATGTGCGCTGGGATGCCGCAGGCCCAGCAGGCTGTAGGACACAGCGCTGTTCAGCGTTCGGGACCAGCAGTGCCCTGGAGGGCGCGCGGCCTGGGAGGGGAGGGGAGAGGAGAGCCCCCCGCCTTGCTGCAGGGGTCTGGGAGCCCTGCATCCAGGGCAGGGAGGGGCTCCCGGGCTGGGCAAGCGGGGAGGCGCTGGGAAGGGTCGGGAAGCAGCCGGGAGCTGTGTGGAGCCCCGTGGAGCCTCGGGGGGGGAATCGAACCCGTGCCCGCCCAGAGGCCGGGCCCTGCCGCCGTCCGTCCGCCAGGGAGCGCTCTTTCCGCGGGGCGCTCTCGCGGCCCCCGCAGGGAAGCGCGGGCCCTTGGGGATCCCC
>VZRV01001391.1:327123-383052 GCA_013398115.1 Falcunculus frontatus | reverse complement strand
GCGAAGGGCGCTGCCTGCGGGCAGGCGGGGCCCAGGGCTGCGGCTCCCGGCGGGCAGGCCGGGCTGCGGGGCCGCTCGGGGCAGACCCCCACCCTCCGCCGGGCACGGGCACCGGGAGGGTCGACATCCCGGCCGGAAAGGGGAGGTGACATCCCCGGCCCGTAGGGAGGGCTGGGGGGAACCGGCAGTGCCTGCCAGTGCCGGCGGGGAACGAGCCACGGGAACCGGGAAGAACAGCCAAAAATACCCTGCTCTCCTCTGGGGCGGCTGCCATCAGGGCCCTGGGGCTGGGCGTGGGGCTGGCAGCTCGGGGGAATCACCGGAGCCGTGATTGGAAGTGCCAGGTCTGTGTTGGTTACAGGGAGGAGCAGCTGAGGCGCTGCGGGAACGGCTGTATCCCTCCGGGAGCTCCCTGCTGCCAGGGCACCCGGGAGCAGCTCCGGGGCGGCTCAGGTGTCCCCGGGGACGGCCGGGCTCGGACACCCCAGCAGAGACAGGACATCGTCCTCTTTCACCCTTCCTTTCCCATTTCCATGTTTCTTGGTGCCCGTGCATTCAGCCGCAGAGTTTTGGGAAGAAATCTTGGCCTGCGTGGTCCTGCAGGAGGAGGTTCTCCTCGGGACACCCCTCCTCTGGGGAGCAGGTCCGAGGTGACCGGGCGCCTTTCGGCTGCTCTGCCGCAACTGTTTTGCTTTTGGTCCCGTGAGTTTGAGAGGAAGCAATGATACTTATTTTTTCCTGCTGCAGCACCACAGATCCTGCACCCCTGTGGATCAGATGTCTTGAAGCGTTTCTGGGCTGAGCTGGTTTTTCAGGTGAGTGGGGTCATGGTGTGAGATGGTGCCTGGCCCAGGAGCGTGGCCCTCGGTTCGGGCTCAGCAGGGCTTGGTTTTGCCGTATTTCTGCTTGCTGGGTTCGAGCAGAGCGGAGGCGCCTGCGCTTCCTACCAGGATGTGGCTTTTCTCTTGTAAAGCTGAGTGAACAACCAGCAGCCTCGGTGAACGACTCTTTGTGGACAAAGTGTGTTTATAACACACAGAGGTAAAGGTGGATTGTTTACTTCGACGCTCACTTCCAAACCTACCTTCTGTGAAAGTCCCAGGGGAGCATCGCAACCACTCCCTGTGACCAGAGCCGTGTTTCTAGGGAGTATAAAACACAAACAACTCTTCCTGAAATGGTTTGGGTTGCAACTCCCCAGAGTGGTTGCAGTTGGTGGGTGAAAACAAGCAGGAGGCATTCACCAGGCTGCTGTATCCCACAGTCAGCACAAGAGAAAAGATGCCAAACAAAACAGGAAGCCTTTGTTGAAGTTATGAAAACTCTTTTAGTTTAAAAAAAGCCATTTAAAAGGAATACCAGTAATTCATTGTACCTGAGTGTGTTGAGAATGCTTTTTCTAGCTGGCTCTTCAGCTTCCTCTGAGCCTCTCTGGGTGCTTGGATCTGGATCTGAACTGATGTGGTCCTGATTTGGGTCGTTGCAGGAAGGTCTGGGCTTCTAGATTTATTGACAAAGGGGCTGCCCTGGTTACAGTGGGCATGATACCCATAAATAATAAATTATTTTATTATGGTTCCCTGATCCTTAGCCCAGTGCCGTGTGTGTGTTATCTGTTGCGTGATGCAGGCTCCTAGGGTGGTTTTTGGTCTCTTCTGGCTGCAAAGCTGGATTTGAACAGTTTTGAGGAGATGGAGATGATGCCTCTCTGTCCTCCCTTCAAAACTACCTCGTTCCCAAGTGGCGCTGAAGCAATATAATTTGTACCTGGTGACCAATTGGAAGAGGCTGATGCAATGTGGGACTAATACACCGGAGGCTTCTGGAGGGTTTCCACTCTATTAAGCTTCACGCATAAGAAGAATTGAAAGAGAGAAGAGAGTGCATTTTGCTGCAAATAAATCACTTTAGAAAGCAGTTCTTTGCCCGAGTGGTAGCTTAACTGCCCTTCTTTTTCTTCTCTGCTCTTTCTGCCAGTGCCTCAGGAGCTGTGGCGCACCAGGAGTCCATCATGACCGACTGGGTGCTGCTGGGGCTGATCGCGGCGCTGGTCGTGCTGCTGCTGCTGACCATCTTCGGTTTCGTCGTCTACTCGGGGCTCTTCACCGAGGTGGTTGTGAGCGCTGGCTCCCCCCCTGTCGGCAACATGACGCTGGCCTACAAGTTCAGGGTGGGCCCGTACGGAGAATCCGGGCAGCTCTTCACGGATGGCTGCAGCATCTCCTCGAAGCTCTGCTCCATCGGCGTCTACTATGACAACCCTCACACGGTAAGGTGTGCCCGGCAAGGCCGGCACGCTCTGGTGGTCAGCACCGGGGTTCCCAGCTCGGGATGCTCTCTAATTGTGTTTCAGGCAAGTGCAGCTCATCCTCTGTAGGTGAGCACTGGGGTTCACAAGGTCTCCCAGATCTACAGAGGGTCCTCTGTGGGGAAAGGCACCTGAAAGCAGATGGGGTTTTGCATAATCCTGACTGAAAGGTATTGGGTGAGCAAAGCTTGGTATTTTCTGATAGCCTCTGCTGAACAGGGTATCAGCAGGATAACAGATCCTATGGAACAGAAGCGAGTGTTCATGACCCCGAGGTGAGGCATTCCTTGGCATGTTCCCTGGAAGTGCAACCAAGGCTCCTTCTGGACTTGCAGCTCTGTGGTTGAAAGCAGATGGTCTCTTCAGCTCGGTCTGTTCTCATCCATACTCCTTCTCTCGTTTCTAGTGCTCTCATGTGTTTCTGAGCTTCCCTGTAGTACTTCCATCCCCTGAGAGTTCTTACTGAAACCTCAGGTGCTGCGTGCTGAGGGCTCCTGTCTGATGAAACAGTTGCTCCATGATGCTCCTCAGGCTGAGAGGTGAGCAGAAAGCACACTGCCTGATGGCTGCCAGCCAGAGCCCAGTACTCTATGGGAACAGTTAAAGGCAAGGAACAAACAAAAGTGCATCAGAACTTTCTGGGGGGGTGGAACCTGGCTGCTGATGCCGAGTGACTCTGGGGTTTCCAAATAATGGCATGTGGGCATTTGTCTGGGGCAGACAGCCTGGCTCCCCGGTAATTCTGCAGTAGCTAGTGTGACCGTGGAGGAATCCATGGGGAGGAGTGACAACAGAGTGGCCAGCAGCTGTGCATGTGTGCTTGGGCACGTGTGTTGGGGACTGGTGCGGGGCACAGTGCTTGGGCTGGTAGCTCTCACCCAGCACTTCTGCTCTGGGGGTGGCTGGTCCTGTTTTAGAAACCTTATTTCATTGCTTGCAAGTTGGTACTCCCAAGGATTGGACCTGCTTTGAGGGAAGAACTTGTCCATGAAAACATAGTGCTGAGTGATCTGTGAGAGGCAGATATTGGAGGTGAGAAAGCACTGAGCTTGGCTGTGCACAGTGCAGCCTGGTGTGCCCAGCCACCTTGTGTCCTTGTATCCTGTGATGCCCTGACTTGTCTCTACTTACCTGGATCATGAGAGACAGAGAAGACACTATGGTGCCTCTTCTTGGCCTGAGAAGGATGATGGCAAGGATGACTTCTCTCCTTAGGATGAGCTGGGCAGAGGCAGGGTTTGACTAGGCATGCTTGGACACTTTTGCCTGGAGGAAGTGTCATGTTTGGAGCAAGAGCTGTGGGGACCACCTGGGGGTGCCAGGGCCCATGTGGTCAGGGTGGCCATTTCACTGCCACTAATTTGTGTCCTTGTGTTGAGGTCCTCACCTGGAGCTGAGAATCCTGATGCTGCTGCTTGTTCTGCCGTGATCTCTGGACACAGAGCAGGCACTCAATGCTGTGGGAAGGGCTCAGTGTCCATTCCCAGTGCTGTCTTGCTCCAGGGATGTGATGTGCACATGCCTGTGGTTGCTCTGCAGCCTTTCAGCTGACATTGTGTCAAGGGTGTTGTGCCTTGGCTCTTCGTTTGCCAAAGCGTGGGCTAGCAGAAGCCTGTACTGCTCAGGCCCACAGATACTGATAAGGATATTTGTGGTAACTCCTGCCCTGGCTGGCACAGGGAATGCTTTCCCTGGTAGCACCAGGTGAGGCTAGGAAGGAATAACTCTGACCTGACCCTGAAAATTTGGGCTGTCAGTGCAGGGTCAAACTGCCTCCCCTTTCAGATCTTCTCTCTTTTTCTCCTCCTCCTGCACTTGCCACATCTCTGCCTTCACCCTGTGGCTGGAGAAGGCAGTGGGGCTGCAGGCCTTGTCTCTGGTGGCCATCCAGGGTTTTGGAAGCCAACTGTTCCTCCTTGTGGCAAGAGCCTAACTTGCCCTCCAAGGCTTGGCAGGCAGCCCCACGGACTTTGCCCTCCTCTGGAAGGGCTGTCTTTGCTCATGACATTGAGCAGGTGACATTGGCCCGAGCCTCCTGTCTCTGTAGCCACTGTGGTGGCTGGAACACAGGGAGGGCATGCAGGATGCAGCTGCAGTGTCTGCAGCTCTGCATAGTGACAGGAGCCTCTCCTTGCCTGCCATCCACGAGCACAGTGTCAGACCTGATCTTCTAGAGCAGCTGGGGTGCTGGTGGGACCTTCCACGGGCTGATTTGTGGCTCCTGAAGTGGTTCCAACAGAGATCCACATCTCACCAACAGGCATGTCAGGCCAGGCAGGGTGCTGTGAGTGGGCAGATGGTTCTCTTGCCTCTGGGCAGGTGAAGAAAGGGCCAGCTGTGGCTTGGTCTCTTGGCTGGAGACTGCAGCGCTCATGCCTGATGAGCTGGCTCAGGTGCAGAGCACCCCAGTGTCCCGTGGGGCTCCCTGTGTGCTCATATCCACTGGATCATGATGGCATGGGAGATGGTGTGCACTGCTGGCTCCTCATTCCTGGAGGTTCCGCAGGGTGGGATCAGTCACCCAGGCTGCCTTTCCCCTGAGAGGAAGAGATGACCTCCTCCTCTTCCTCCTCATTCTCAGTGCTCTCCTGACCTCGGTGAAGCACCCTCTGGCAGAGCTGGCCCGCCCAGAGCTGGCCGCTTGCCACGGATGTTGACTTGTCTCCAGAAATAGACCTTTTGTCATCAGGCAGCAGAACGTGCTGGCTACGTCCCGCGGTGCTGCTGGCAGAGTGCTGGAGGACTCTGGCCAGACAGCCACCCCCAGCCATGGCTCCTTTGGTGACCCCAACAGTGGGGCAGGAAGGGGCTGGTGACCAGCAGGTGCCACGTGGCAGTTACTGTGCTGGTGGACTCATGATCAAAGGAGAGAGGATGGGAATGCTGCGCTGGAGAGCAGCAGTCATGTGCTGCTCCTGGCTGGGAGTGGGGCTGGGGGAGCCCCGTGGCCTGGAGCATGTGGGCTGCCTCGGGGTCATGCCAGGCCTCAGGGCAGCCACTGCCACCAGCGTCCCTGGGGCTCCCTGCTGACTCCTGGCTCTCCAACATTCACACAAGGGTGCTCCCCGAGTGCTGCCAAACCCCTGCCAGCAATGTTTTATGTGTTTTAATGGACAAGATTAATATTAATTTCAACTACTTTTTTTCTTTTTCCTTTTTATTTAATATTTAGCAGCCCGGAGGACTTCTCCCTCCTTTTCTCACCTCTGGCAGGAAGAAAAATAACTCCTCAGCAAGGACAGGATATGGCGGGTGGGTCTGTGCTCAGCTGCAGCCAAGCTCCTGCTCATGAGGCTGTGGGCACATGCCAGGGCCTTTTGCCTGCAGTCCATGTGCTCAGCAACCAGCCCGAGTGTTGGATGGATAAGGCCAGAATGCTCTGTGAATGCAGAACTGGGTTTTGTTCCAGTCGGCGAAGATGCTGGATAGGTTGAGTAACAATTTCCAGAACTTCTCTGTCAGGATGCCTGGGGGAACAGAGGCTTTGATCAGCACCTGCCTACTGGAAAAGACAAATTTGTTAGGGAAAAGCTGGTTTTAAGTGGAGCCTGCCTTCCTTCCTTCCCTCCTTCCTTCCCTCCTTCACTTCCCTCCCTCCCTTCCTTGAGATGGGCTTTGCTGCTGCTCTTGTGGGACTACATGCTGTGAAGAGGAAAGGAGAAGGGAAGAAGCAATTGTTCCTGGCCTAGCATTGCTGCCCCGTTCCAGTCCTTCCGACAGTTGCTCTGGGGCTGGGACTGAACTGTCTTTGTTCAGGACATAAATGGAGATTGAATGTTTAATGGAATTTAATCTAGATTTCCGTATCTCCTTGTTTCATCTGGCTCTTTTCCCAGGGATACCATTTACGGCTGCCTCTTGCTGTCTTTGGGGTGGATCTGCTTCTCCTTTCCTGCCTGGAGCGGTGATGGATGCTGGGCACAGCCCTGTCTGCAGCTCCCTCTTGCAGCGCAGGAGGGCAAGAGCGAGCCGTGAGACGTGTCCCCAGCCTGATGGATGCTGCTCCACAGGCTCATTTCTTCCTTCCATTTACATCTGCTTGTGTTCCCCCTCCGGAATGGTCCTGCCGTGCGACATCAAAAGGTGTTTAAGGGAAAGGCAGGGCAAGGAGTGCGAGAGAGTAGTTACACTGCAGGAGGAAGCCTTGGTGAGCTTTAGTGCAGCAAAGTTAGAGATGAGATCAGGGAGCAGAGATCCCCTTGCGGCGCTGCATGGGGATGGGAACCGGTAAAACACTGCCCTTGGTGCATCCTCTCTCTGCTTCACATCATCCCTCTGAGAGTTTTGTGACACCTTTGTGCCCTTAGGTTGTTTCAGGGAAAGTGGCTGGGTTCTCCTGCCCCCTCCTACGTTCCTGCCCAGGGCTGTGGGTAAGCTTGAATTCGAGTGGTGGGATTCTGTTAAAAACCAGAAATGAAAGTTTTGGCCTGGGTCAGCTTTGGCGTGGAGATGGCTGGAGTCCCATGGGCCATCACAGTGCTGGTAGCAGGGCTTTGAGCACCCCCCTTGCTGGGCTGAGAGCCCTGCACCCCATGTCTTAATGGGAGGTGTCCTCGAATCTGTAAAGAGAGCATGTTTCAGGTGTCGTATGTTGTTGGGGTTCAGGATAGAAGTGACTGTGTTTCTCTTTGTGTTACTACAAACAGCTGGGTGACTGCGTGCAAGTCTTACCTGCCTCAGTTTCCCCACCCCAAAACAGCCATACTGAGTGTGCCTACTTTGGAAGGACCCGGCAGCCTCTGAACTTCTCTCCAGCTTAGTGCCAGTGGCCCATGCTGGTTGGTGCCATGTGCACATGGCTGCCAGGTGACTTCCTCAGCGGTGAGGTGGAGGCAAACTGGGCAAGCTGTGATCACATCTCTAAGCCCCCTCCGTGATTTTCAGGGGTGTCCTGCAGAAGGGGATGGCAGTGACCACTTGTTGACAGTGGGGTCTCTGATTCAGGATCAGGAGACACTTCTGCAGTGGCTGTCACCTGTGACATGTTTGAGTGAGCAGCTTGTTGGGGTTTAGCTTCTCTGCTGCAAGTCCCTCTACCCTCCAAGGAGAGGAGCAACACCTTCTCCATTGGGCTGTGCATTTAGGCTGGGAGGAGTGTAGATGATTTAGGCCTGGATCAGCCTGGGTTAGGGCTGAGCACCTGCTTTGGTGTGCCTGATCATGCTGGGCCATTGCTTCTACTGGTTAATGGTCATCTCCTGCCTCCATGCTCAGCAGGTTGAGGCTTTGGCCAATTTCAAGCCTCTCTCTTCTTCTGACCCTGTCTGTCTGTCCCCTTCAATCAGGTGTCTCCAGAGAAGTGCCGCTTCGCCATAGGCCGCATCCTGAGTGAGGGAGACGCGAAGCCGTCAGAAGAGCAGATCAAACGGTTCCAGAAGTATGGCTTTAAGATCTTCAGCTTCCCTGCTCCCAGCCACGTGGTCATGGCCAGCTTCCCGTTCACTACGCCGTTGTCCATCCATCTGGCAGTCAACCGTGTCCACCCAGCCCTTGACACTTACATCAAGGTAAGCGCGTGTGGCAGGAGGAGCATTGGATGTGTTTGGTGGGCTGTCAGAGGCTTCTCTTCCTGACAGCTGATGGGGCTGCTCTGACGTGTCATCTTTTGATGCCTTCCCTTGGGCACTACCATCAAGATCTCCTCCTTTTGCAATCTGGCAGGTAGTTCCCCAGCAGGGATGTCCTTCCATTTGCGCAGTAGGCACAGGGGTGTCTTTTCTGCTGTTTTGTGTTTACGAGAAGCAAGTTCTTGTCTAATAACTTGCTGTTTTTCTCCTTAACGCAGACATAAAAGCTGATTTTCCCCTTGAGTCTCTTTCTTGTTGTTAGGATCTGGCAGGTACGTGCCCTTCGGTGTAATGCTTCGTGCCATGGAACTTCTGTTTTGAATGCCAGCCTCACCAGTGGGGCAGCTGTCTTCTTCAGGGACAGGAGGAGAAGTTAGAAACTTTCTGGCCTGTGGGCTTATGAAAACTTCTTTTCAAGCAATACATTGAAATTTGCCACTCTTGGCCCTGGCTGAGCAGATGGCTGCTGTTCGCTGCGTTTACCCTTGCCCTTGAGTGGCCATCCCTGCTGCTTGTGGTCTTTTTGAAGCCGGCTCTGCTGCCTTGCTCTGGCTGCCAGAGCAGCCGTGGCAAGGGTGTTCCCAAGCAGCACATCTGACACAGACACCTCCAGATGCAGGCTTTCCAGAGAGCAAGGAGGGTCCTGGCCAGCTGGATGATGGAGGGAAGGGACTGTCCTTCCCAGTGGGGGAGGATGCTGTGGAGGGGCCGGTGCTCAGCCCTTGGCTTCTCTGACTGTCGAGTTCTGACGCTTTCGTTTGTTCGTGTTGAAACACACTATTTATAAACTTGCTTTTCCTGGCGAAACTCCCAGCCTTGTGGGGGAACCGTGTGAATCCCTCCAGCCTGCGCTGTGCTGTAGGATGGCTGCCTGGGTGCCAATCCTGGAACTTCAGCTGGGGGCTCTTTGCTGACCCTCTTGTCCACCCCGGCCGCAGGGAGCTGCCCGCTGCTACTGGCGGAAGATGCGTTAGCACTGGCAGTAGGTGACACCACCACTGCTCCTTCACCCCATTCTGGAGAGCAGAAGCAGTTCCCTGTTCTCATCCTCTCGCTCCATCCTCTGTGTCTCCTTCTGGAGCTGTGCCGGCTGTTTTGTTGCGGGGGCATCGGGCGCTGCTGCCAGCCCTGTGGCGGACGCGCGGGTGTGCACGGAGGGGGCTGGCGCGGGCGGGAGCATCAGGTTGGCCGCGGGAGTGCTCGGAGACACCGGGCTGACGCTGCCTGAGTTGGGGAAAGGTCCTGGCAGCGCATCTGTCGCATGAGAGATGGAGTTGTTAGAGCTAAAAAGGGAACTGCGGGTCGTTCTGGGAGCACCTGGTAGCGTTTAATGGGAGCGGCCGATTTGGAATTAAAATAACTGAAATCAAATGGAAACACAGCACCCACAGCCACGTGTGGAAGGAGGGGACACATTTTGATCTCTGCCCCAGTCCCAGCAGCACGTGGGTCAGGGTGCCTTTGCCTGTCCAAATGTCCTGCAGCAGAACGGGGCCCCCCTGCCCATCTGGCACTGACTGTGGGGACACAGGGAGGGAGAGGGTGGATTTGCCATGCTGGATGGGGCAGAGGGGAGTGGGTGCTGCTGCTCCCTGCATATGGGGATGCACACTGCACCATGGGGATGCCCTGCCTTTCTCAGTGTGGCACGGGGCACTTGGGAGGCTGTTTGCAGCTGTGCCAGCAGCATCCCTGCCGCTTCTCCCGTGTCGTTGCCGCTTCTCCCTCGGGCTGGACTGTCTGCACCCCTGTGGCTGGGCTGGCACTTCCCAGGGTGGAGGGATTGGGAGGGAAGGGGGAAACTTTCATGGAAACAGGTGACCTGTGCCCGCTCGGCGGTGGGAATGGGGGTTGCCATGGAGACAGCTTCTCCAAATAGCATCCTTCATCCCACCCCCAGAGCCCAACTCCCTTAAGCAACCCGAGAGAGCAGCGAGACAGATTTGCTTTATTTATTTATTTATTTCCCATGTGCCTGCTTTGGGAAGGGTGCTGTTAATGAGAGCTGGGGGTCAGGCCTGCCAAGAGCAGGTCCCCTACAGCTCTCCCATCCCAGCAGGTGGGATGGCAAAAGCCATGAGGCATGAAAGGGGACTCAGTGGCAGGGATTAATTGCTGGCTCCCATGGAGAGAGGGAATTAGCTGAAGTGGAGGGAGGATGACACGGCTGTCTAGTCCTAGAAAGAAGGTGTGGGAGAGCAGGAGGTGGAGAGGGAGCTGAAGGAGGCAGGAAGAGGGTTGCAAGGTGGGGAGGGAGGGTGGAGAAAGCTTTGGAGAGGCTGAAAAATAGAAAAGAGGAATGGGAGGAGAAGGGGGCTGGAGGGGGGGGCATGTAGGACAAAGGAGCTGAGGGTTTGGGGTCCAGCTGAGGGAGGAGGACAGCGAGAGGTGCTGGGGAAGTCTGGGGCAGAGTTGAAAGAGGGCTTACCACAGTTGGCACTCCAGCGGCCTTCCCACAGCATCCCCTGAGGTTAACTTGGGGACATCTAGTCCTGAAGGTTGGTGGATGTGGATGAGATGTGTGGCTCCCTCTGGGCTCGCTGGTGCTGTGCAAAAGTTACCAGGAATGCTTGTCGCTCATGTTTCCCAAGCAGTGAGGGTGCAGTGGTGCTGGCTTTCAGCAGTCTGGACTTTGTTTTTCCCAGTCTGCTGCTGCTTTGGAGGAACAGGAACAGTTAAAAACCAATTTAGAGCAATAATTAAAAGAGAGAAATAGGGTGACAGTCTCCTTTCATTAAGGGTGGAAGGGAGATAGGCTGGCATGGAGCAGGAGCTCTCATGTCCAGGCTGCCCTTGGAGCATACATCTTTGCCCCCCTGGCTCTTGTGAGCTCAGGAGCTGGCGTTTCCCTGAGACTTTGGGTGCAGGCATGGCTTTTGGGAGCTGTGGAGAAATGGCTGCAGCCATCCTTGGCAGGTAAGAGGACATCCTTCCCCTGGGATGGCAGGCTGGCAGTGGCTTACTGGCTAGAATCGCCTTCTGAGGAGCCCAGGAGAGGCTGCTGGCTCATTACTCTGAACATGGGTTATTTAAGGCATAGGCTGGGGTTATTTAGTGTCCCTCAAAAGCATTTCCTCCCTAATAACCTCTGATTATTTTTGTTTCTCCCTGCCTCCAGGCAGGTATGCCCTGCTTTCCTGGGGTGTGCACTCCTGGCCCACAACACAGCTGCCTGTCAGACCTGGCACTCCCAACTCCTGGGAGCAAAGGAGAACGCTCTTCTCTGGTGGGGACCCTTTCTGACAGCTCTGGGATTGGGTTATTGCCCTGTAACCTCCTGCCATTTCAAGGAGTGTTTCTTCTAGTTCAGGTAAAATGAGCTCTCTCTGGTGGGCTGTGTGTCCCTGCATCTCTCTGCATCCCTTCTGGCATCTAGTGGGCACTGCCAGGTGGGTGTGCTTGGACCTCCTGGCTGTTGGTCTCCTCTGGCAGCTGGAGAGATGGCTAATTGCATCCAAGGCAGAGCTGGCAGGTGTCTCCCACTGCAGCCCTAGAAGTGCTTGGTTCAACATGGCCTCTTTCTGTGAGGTTTTTGGGTCAGTTTTGTTCTCCCTTGAGCCGAGGAGGATGTGGAAGTGGATGCTGGTATATCCTGACTGCCTTGCACCCTCCAGAGCACCAGCTGACTGACCTCAAACTCTGACTCTGCCTAACTTGGAAAACTGGGGGTTTATCTCTTTAGATGGTCTTGTAAAGGTATCCTCCAGCTTCAGCAAAACTCCCAGATTTTTTCCCTCCCCTGGGCTCTGTAATCACAAGTTTCCCACTTCCATGAGTTTGTGAATCACTCCTTTACAGTGCAGATCTTGGGCAGCAGTGGCTGGCAGGGACTCTGTGATGCCGGGAAAGATTTGGGAGACTGTCAGATTGGCTCCTGCATGACAGAGACTGTCGTGTTCCTCCACACCTCATCTCCCCATAAAAAGAGCTCCACAAGGTGCTGGAAAGACATGGCTTGTTCCTGTTTACAGCCAGGGAAATGTGTTATTCCTTTGACCATCAGCTTGGAGCAAGCTTTGCTCCCCTTGTCAGCTATGGCAATTTAGGATGCAGTCAGCTCTTGCCTCTCTCCTTGCTAAGTTAAATATACAAAGCTTGTAAAGTTGCCATATTTTCCAGTGTTTTCCATATTTTCTGACCTTAATTTCTGATTTCTTTTTTGGGCCTATTTTCAACTTAGAAAGTTCTCTGACTTATCAGTAGCTCAGACAGATGCTTTATTTCAGCAATGATCATATTGCTGTGGCACATGAATCTCTGGTGGAGATCTTGTCCCGTGCCGCAGAACCCCAGTCCTGGGTTTGTTCTGAGCCAGCTAATAGCAACTTCAAACACGTGCCTCTGCCCTTTGATGGAGTTGTAGTTTCTCGATTAAAGATGGGAAATGATGCCAAGTCCTACATCTTCTCCGAGCTTGATTGAATGGCACGAGTGCTGGTTTGTTTATCAGTCAAGCCCACCCTCCCCACAAAAATAAATCATGTTTGCCAACAGGATCTGACAGCTGTAAATGAGTGTTGGTTGGCATTAATTATGCTGATCTCCTTTGCTTCCTGGTGATCTGGCCCAGTTGCAACCATCCATATATTTTGCCTTGGCCATCTTTGCCTGGCCAGTCTGTGCTTTTTCAAGTCAGCTATTTACCCACTGAATGTTGGCAGGTACAGGCTGCTGTCTCTCCTGGGATTTTTTAACATCTCCAGCTGGCCAGAGATCACCCTTTGACATGTGGACAGCTTGTCAGCAGGGACTTCAGCATGTTAAAATGGGCCTGCGAGCCATGTGTTTTATCTTGTCATGGAAGAGCAAACATTTCACCCGCATCCTCTGCCCATGTCATCCGACTTTGTCCTAAATTCAGTGCAGAAATACTCAGTGAACACTTCTCCTTTCTCACTGCTGCTGCTGAGGTTTCCCCTGGCTGACCTGTCCAGGATGTGTGCCATCCATCAGACTCTCCTCCCCTACCTAGTGCCCCAAACAGCTCCAGAACGTGGATGCCTTTCTGTCTGGGGGAGCCAGGAGCCTAAGTGGTCCTTTATGGCAGCTGAGCTTTAGCGCCCTTGTGAGGCTGCACCTCATCTTTCCCCTCTGGCTCTCCTGTCCACACTGCTGAGCCTGCTGCCTTTGCTCAGATCTGTTGAAAATCCTTTTCTCCCAGCTGTTTTAAATGAATGTCTGTGGAGCTGTGTTCCCATCCCAGGTGGTTTATTTTTAAAGGCCATCCTTTTGCTTGGCTGTTTTGGGAGGCTGGGGTTGGGGGTTGGGAGCTGATTAAAACGTTTGCAAAAAGGGCTCAATTACTGGGATGTTTTTCCACTTCAGTTCTTTCTCCTGGATGATTTAGTTTATTTATTTTGGGCTCTGTGCATGAAGCATTTTTAAATGCCAGCTTGTCGTGTGTGAGCAGCTCAGGCTTCAGTCTGCACGTGCGTGAGAGCTGATCACAGTGGCATCTTCAGCCAATCAACTCCCGCATGAATTTTCCTCCAGAGGTCTAGGAATTACTAACAGATGCCCAGTCCTGTGTTCCTCAGCCACAGCTTCATTTGTCCTCATGAACTCCTTTGCTCTCCTGCAAGCTCTGGGGACCAGAGGCTGAAGACCACTGCCCGAAGTAGAGCCCCTGCTGAGCCAGGGCCACTCAAAGCCATATATTCATCTCTCCAGAGAGAAGGAGAAGCAGGATACCTCTATCCAGAACTTATCACCACTAACCTGGGACTTTGCTGCCCTCAGTGTCTCATCATGTGGATCTGGCAAGACTCCTTCAGTTTACATTCTTCCTCTTTGCATCAATGGGTCACCCTGCAGAATATGCCGATGGCTTTTTGGGAAGTGGAGCCTTCGATCCTTCTCCTGCCTTTCTCCCATGCCCCAGTGTGACTGTGGGAATCAATTTGCTTAAAGAGAGCGCTGGGCAAGAGGGGTGGTGACTCAGCTGCCTGGCTGGGTGGGATGACCTTCAGTTTAAGCCCATGTGCTCTTGGGTATAGGCCCGGGGGGTTCCCAGGAGGTTACCTGACACTGCTGGTAAGTGATCCTCACACATCAAATAATAACAGGGGCAAAAAAATCCTAGAGAGTCATAGAGGATTTGCTGTGTCCCTCTTGTATTGATGGCAAGGACAAGACCAGAGCTGGCAGTGTGACAGGCTGCTTGGCCGTGGGCTGTCAGGCATTTGAAGTAAGGATACAGACTCCAGGGAAAGTGTTTTGGGAGCCCTGGCATGGTCCCAAGCTGGGCTGTAGGTCATGTCACATGTGGCTTGTGCACTGTTCATGGACCATTCCTGATTGTCCACCAGCCTGGTTGATGTTGAGGACAAGCACCAGAGTGGCTTGGTCAGCAGTGCTGGAGAACACCTTTGGCTGGTGTGCGCTCTCTGCCAGGAGCCAGTGAAGCTCTGGATCTTGGGCTGGGCAGGAGGAGCGGGCATGGGCACCGTGATGCTCCAGCTCCAGCCTGTCCAAAGGGTGACATGCAACGGCAGGAAGCGGAGAGGTACCCCGAGGTATCTGTGCCTTTGCAGGCACGTTCATCTCTCGCTGACCTGCATTGACAGCTGGTTTTCAGTGGGCTCTCTGCAGCGAGGCCGCCCGCTCGCTGCTGCTTGGCACCCCCCAGCTGGATGTCACATCACATCAGTTCGCGCGTTCGCAGCGACTTTTAGTTATTAAATATTTTTAGCGACAAAACCATCCAAAGATGTTTCAGTCCTGCGAGGGTGAGTGACCTCGCCTTCAGCGTGGAGCGGGCAGGGAAGGGCAGGATGCCCACGAGGTCAGGCTGGGAGCTGAGCCAGGTGGAAGGGAGTTTGGTGGGCAATGTCGTTCAGCGCCGTGGGGACCTGGGGAGCGGGGTGGGCTCGGTCAGCAGAACAGGTCCATTTAACCTGTGCCTGCAGGGAACACGCTCCTCCTGTGCGGCTGATGGAACATATGGGGAGCCGGGCTCTGCGTCACGTCTCCTGCCACTCGCAGCAGGCATCCCCACTTTCCTGTTTCCCCAGAGGAATGTGGCAGCCCCAGGCCACTACTCATCTGCTGTCAACTTCTCCCTGGTCCTTGCGGGCGGGCAGTGAATTTGCACTGGCCATGCTTCGTGTTCAGTGCTGACAAGACTGACCTGTGCCAGGCACGCCAGTGTGTGCCAGTCTGTGTGTGCTGGTTTCCCAGCCTGTGCTGGTGCCATTCCTGCTGCTCTGTTGCCTTGTGTCTGCACACACCTTTCTTCTTTCAAGCAAATGGTGCAGCTTCTGTTTCAGCTCTGCTATTTGGCTCTTGCACGGGGGCAGGTATAAAACTGCAGCTCTGACAGCATTGCTGCTTTGAGCAGGAAAGGTTTGCTGACCAGCTTTGAGCTTTGGTAGTTACAAAGGCTCCTTCCCTGCCTCTGCAGCTTGTGGCATGTGTGAAATCACCCGGGTTTTCCTCAGCTTCTTGTTGACTCTGTGCAAGAGTCTGTCCTAGCAGCAGGCAGGGGAGTCCTGGTTCCAGGGAAGCAGCTGGTGTGGGATGCAGGCTCCTGCCACTGTGGCCTCCCAGTTCTAACTGATCACAAAATGGGAACGGTCTAGGTTGGAAGGGACCTGGAAAGAGAGTCTGGTACAACTTTTCATGGGAAAGGGAGCATGGTTATCTAGCACCCAACTGCGTCTTGAAGGCCTCTGGTGAGGGGGCCTCCACCACATCCCTGGGGAGGCCACTCCATCTAGCAGCTCAGCCCCAGCTCTCTGCCGCAATGGGTGTTTTCCTGTGACATCCAGCATTTTGACCCTATTGCCATCCCAGCTCGTTTTTCAGGAGCGTTTCCAAAGGCAGCTCCTGGAAGAAGAGTGAACTTCAAGTGCCTGCCCTCCCAGGCATGCCAAACCATGTGGGCATCCCTGATGGCTCGACAGCCAAAAGCCTGGACCAGTGCTGGCTGTCAGTCAGTGGTCCTGCTTGGGGGCATTTTCATCCCAGGAGGGAGTAGGAAGCCACCTCACCTTCCTGAGCTGCTGCTTTGGAAAGCTGGGATAGCAGCCTTGTAATGACTTGCCCAACCTTGCAAAATTATCGCAGAGATGAATCTGCTCAGACAAAAGATTTGCTTCCCCCTCTCCTTTGCAGTGAGGATTAATGATCACGGGAGAAGCCAGGGATATTTCATATGGCTGTCCAAGGAAGAGAAAGAACTGAAATGGTTCGCCTTGGGCAAGGAGGGAGAGTAAAATACTACAGTACTTTTCTGTTGGATCTCTTTATTGACTTGATCTGTATGTGTGCTCTCCCCAGATGTATTTATAGAGAATCCCAGAGGATGCAATCAGTTCGAAAGGTTTTCTTTGTCAGGCATTGGAGACATGTCCAGCTTCTTCCAGCAGCGACAGTGTCCCGAACCTTGGGGTCTTCCCTTCTTGACAGCTAGTCAATTAACTCAAGGATGAGATTGATCTGCCTCTCTGCAATTATTTTAGCTGGGTCCTAATGAGTTCTGTCTGGACAGGTTCTTCGCCATAGCCCTCTGAGCCAGACCTTGCCAGCTGTGCCAGGCTTAAGAAACAGCAAAATGAACCCGATCAAATGTGGAACAGCTTCATAGAAATATTGCTCTTTTCCAACAAATGCTGTTGGCCCAGTTTCCCTGGCTGTGAAGCTCCCACTTTGAAACCTGTGGAGCAGGCAGATAATACATTTGAAAGAAGTGGCATTTTTACCTCCAGAAAAGGGACCATTGTGCTATGACTAACTTGCACTTTTTCGATTCTAGTCAGGTATAAAATGGTAGGAAAGGCCCTGCTTTGGGGAGGGCAGGAGAGTGAAAACATTTCTCTTCTGCACCGAGTCGAAAGATGGATGGATGCGTCGCGAGGTTGGGTGGTGATCGGATCACAGGGATGAAAGAACAAAATCGGTTCTTGCTCCTCCTCATGCCTGGAGCGTGTGTGCCATAGGCAAGGCACGGCTTTGGGGCTGCACCAGTGACTGGAGCACCTGTGAGGTGGCCGAGCCCAGCTATTTGCTCTGAAGCAAAGGGTCACACTGAAAGTCCCTCGGGGTCTCTTTGTTTGACAGGGAGATACACACACACACACAAACCCCTGTCATCTCTGCCTGCCTGCAGCAGCTGCTGCCCTGTGGATGCTGTTGGAGTCGATGCTGCTGTGTGCCCAGGCCCTGGGCAGGGGCAGCAGGCTGGAGGTGTCCAGAGCGGCCAGTCCTCATGACCATGACGGGTATGGAGGTCTGTGGAGCTGCTCACATCTTGGGGAGGCTTTCATGGGCTCAGCATGTGCTTTTCCTCTCTTTGTGCTGTTGTGTGGTGGCCGTTGCTCCACCTGGACCCGTAGGGACTCACAGCCTTTGGGAAGTGGGTGCAGGGTATGGAGAGGTGCAATGGTTCAGTGCAGACCTACATACAGCCAGTACATCCCATCCTGCTCAGAGGAGCAAACACCCACTGGCTGTTTATTGTCAGGATAACTTGGATTGTCCCAACAGGCTACCAAATCCTGGCCTTCTGAACTCGTGTGGATTTGCCAGGACTGGGTTTGTCTTCATGGTATCCAGCTGCCCCAGCTGTTGAAGGGCTCCAGAGCAGCTTGCAGACTGGTCTGTGAGCTCCTTGAAAGAGGAAGGTTGAGCTGTGCTTAATTATTGGCTTGCAGGCTTTTGGAGGGTGCCTGTGAACCCTCAGCTCCAGGAGTTCTTTTGTGCCTTTTCTTTCCCAGCATGTGGCAGCTTATTCCAGGCTGTGCTTCAGCCATAGCAGGGAAAATCAGAGCCTGTAATAGAAATGTTGGCAGTTTGTAACTCTACCACTCATGCCTGAGGCTGGAAGGGATTGCTCCAGATTAGAACTGCCCTGAGGCAGCTGATAGGGGTCTGCAGCATGGCAGGGATGTCCAAGCTTCCTGTGCTGCTTCCCCTGCTCCATCCCGAGCAAGCAGCAGGTCATGGCAGTTCTCTTCACCTTTGTGGCCAGTGTGCTGGGTTGGTCATCTGGCACCTCTCCAATTGCATGGCAGCAAGGACAGGAGTTTGTTCCCCTGCTGCCAAACCACAGTGGGCAGAGAGGGCCAAGCTCCCTGGGGAGCAGGAGCCAGTGCTTGTCCTCTGTCACCTTTGAGCTGATTTCTCTCGGGATTTAGTGCAGTGCCCAATGTTGGTAAGATATGGAAGGTACCCATTACCCTCAAGAGTGGATCAGCACCTGATGGACCAGTCCCTTTAGTCCAACCCCAGCCCACCCAACACTCACCTTTTGTGGGCTCCTCAGTGCTGTGGTGAGTGTGACGAGGCAAGGGCTCGTGCCTGGCTTGAGCAGGTGCATTTCTGCTGGGTTTGTTGGAGATAAGCTCTCCCTTAGGTAGGATGCCTCTGCCCTGCCAGGTCTGCTAGGCTGGCTCTGTAAAAAAGGATGTGCTTCCAGCATGTTGGAGAGGAACAAACCTTCCTAAGAGGGGAGATGATGATAGGAAGTCACCTCTCCTGGGTACCAGAGAGAAACAAGAACTGATTTGGAGCAGAGTCTCAATACAGCTTTGGGGACAAAATCAGCCTCCTTGGGCACTGGGATGGCAAAAGAGAGACACTGGGGCCATGAAATGAAGTCACTGGTGAGGCTTGGGGTATGCTTGTCTTCCAGGCCACTGGCATCTGAATTTTGCACATTTATGTTTTGCATGGCTGCTTCCTCCTAAAGCTCAGCGAGGCTCTGCTGATCTGAGGCTGAGCTCCAAATTAAATGACACCAAACAGTGAGGCTTTACATTTCAAAGGCTCAGAGCAGAAGGATGCCTGGGACTTTCTGTCGCTATGGAGTAATTGGGATGATTTTTTTTTTTTTTGGCGGCTTGTACAATGACCACCGGGTGCTTGTTCCACAGACAGATGGTTTTACCTGCATCTTCTGCTAATGTGAGGAATTATAACAACCCCACAGGGATGAAGAGGGGCGACAGAGCCGAGTACAGTGGGGAGAGCAAGTTAGTAACTGCTCTGCATTCCTGGTTCTGGCTGCTTATCACAGTGGTAACTTGTGGATGGGCACATTTGCATCACAGAACTCCTGGAAATTTGTCCTTCTCTTCCCCCATTCCACACCCACCAACCAGAAAATCTCCTGGTACATTTGAAGTTGCTACACTGTCTCTTTCCCTTATCTTCACAGCTCTGTGGGGTGGACCCTAAGGCAAAGGTGCTGCTTGAAGGTCAAAGATGGAACTCTGAGGCGGCTGGGAGAGTGATTGGTCAGGGAGTCCCAGTCCCACCACGGCACTGGGGGCTGTTGCCTTTTAAAGGAAACCTGAAGGGGTCTCCTGGCCCTGGGGAATGAAGAGAATGTGCCATGGCTGATCACAGAGTGGCTCTGTCTGCAGCTGCCTGTTGGCTTCATGCATTTGCTGACGGGCTCTGTTCCCACTCCGTAAGGTTGTAAGGCACTCTGGGAAGGCTGCAGGGAGGGAAACCATGGCCTCATTCCCATTGTGGACACCTGCATTTTTTCCCTGCTATTAGATGGCCGGTTACTCTCATTTACTCTGGGGTTTATTTCTGCCTGGAGCTGATGGCAGGTCCTTGACATGCAGGAAGGTAGATATCTATCATCTGCTGGGGCCAGCTGCTCTGCTCTTCACGCTGTGCGGATTCACAGCTTGGGGTAAGGTCCTCCCAGTGATTCAGTAACCAGACCGTGAGTTGGCAAAAGTTTATCAAGAGGTCAGTGTGGAGAAAGACTTGCTCGGGAACTTCTCTGCCGAGCAGTTCAGGAATGAGCAAAGCAGAAGCGGCTGCAGGGACTGCCAGATGTTGTCAGCTCGCAGCGGAGGAGCACAGCCATCGACTCCTCTCTCTTCCTGCATCTTCCTCCTCCTCTCTCACATGCATCTCTAGGTGCCAAGTTCATTTGTTCCGCCCAGGTCCTGCCACCCCAAGGAGCCACTGCCTTCATCTCCCACCTGTTCCCCTGCAAAGCTGTGTCTCCTGGTGGGACCTACTTTGGGACCCATAGCACTGGCACAGCTCTGGCTTTCTGCTGTGCCCTGGGGCAGAGGACCGGTGTCCAAATCCCTCCCCTCTTGCTATCCAAGACCCAGCAGCCTTCCTGGAACAGCGCTGCAGCGGGCAGAGTACACTTCCTGTAAGCTGCAGCTGCTTGGGGAAGGGCAAATGGGGACAGAGGTGTAGATATGCTTCCCCAAAGTCCTCCCCATCCTCCGGGTACCCAGAGTTTGAGGGGGGACATCAGCACTGGGAAGAGGAAGGATGTCCTCCGGGTCTCACGGCACCAATGAGGATCTGGAGCAGCTCTGGTGGCTGCAGCTTCAGATGTCCTGTGGTCAATGGTGTTACACAGGGCTGTGTGTGATTTGGGCTACCTGAGAGAGCAGAGCAGTGGTGCAGATGGGGAGCTGGCTCCCCAGGAGAGAAAGATCTGGAAAACTGAGTGGCGTGATGCATCTCTGGAGCATTACCAGCTCATGGAGCACATCTGGGAACATACGGGATCCTTGTGGAAGGGCAGAGTCAGGCTGGGCTCTGTCCTTGCCTAACTGCTTTGATTTCTCCTCCTGATTGATCTGCACAGTCAAACTCACGATCCTATGCTGGCAGAGGAGCAGTTGCCAGACTGCAAAGGTCGCTGAAAGCAGCTGCTCCCCTCCCCTGCTGCCTCGGTTGCCTGCAGAAGAGCCCAGCTTTGGAGGCACTCGGCTTGTGTCCCTGCTGGCAGCGCCAGCCACTGGCTCCCCGCGCGCCCGGCACACCGCGGCGGCTGCTCAGCAGGTGCTCTGCTCTCCAGACCAAGGTAATGAGCCCCCTGGGACCTGCACCGGGTCCCTGATGGGCCAGGGAGGAGGAGAAGGAGGAGGTGAGAGCTGCACAGGAAAGGCAGCCTCACCTCGCCTCGCCGTGCCCACTCGCAGCAGGGCTGATGGAGAAGTCGGCCAGCACGTGTGGCCACCGAAATGGCCTGTCCCAGCTCGAGGACACCTGGAGCTGTCCCTGATGGATCTGCCCGGTGCCTCCCTTTGCCTCCCTTACCCCCTGCTCTCCTCCCCTGCGTTCCCAGCTCCTCCTGCATTGCAGGCATCCTGCTCGGCTGTGCCTTTGCTCTGTGCCCGCCAGCGCTGTTTGTGTGCGCTGGGATTTCCTCGGGCGAGTCGTTACCGCCAGCGGCTGCGGTGGCTGCAGGCTCTGGGGGCTTCATTAGCCGAGCTCACCGTGGGGAATTGTCATCACGCAGGGGCCTGCCAGAGTTGCTGCCTCTTTGCCCTTTGCCAGCTTTTTGGGGAAGAGAGATGCAAGCTCTTGGATGAGGGGATTTGAAGGTGGCTTTGCTGGAAGCCTGCAGGGAAATGCCTCTTGTTCGTTTATAAACATTCAGGAAGGAACTTGTCCTGGGTTCTGGCTTGCTTTTAAAACATGGGGATATCTGTCCCTGGGGCAAGGGAAGGAGGAGCAGGAAGAGCAGTGAACCAAAGGTGACCAGTGGCCCGTGAATGTCTGCCCTACAGCAGAGAGGCTGGTTGGGATCCCTGTCACCCAAATCAAGCCTGAGCTCAGGGTTTCCCTGAGCAGGAGCTCAGACAATCTTTCTCCACTGTTGGCTGCACTAAGCTGATAGCTTGGGAAGATCCTCCTGTCCTGGAAACTTGCTTTCTGACATCAGATTTGCCAACGTGTTGTACTTGAGATGTGCTTATGAATGTCGTGATCATCTTGCCTATTCCTCCTCAGCAAACCAGGCTGAAACCCACTTGATCTTCCTCTTTGGATCTTCCTTGCCTTCCAAACGAGGCCAATAAGCCTGACAGTAAGTCCCTGTGGGTGGGGAGGGAAGGACTATTTTGTCTGGGAATCAGGCGGTTGCATCGTGGCTCTGCCCTGGGCTGCTGGTGGCTTTATCTGTGCAAGTTCAGCGAGGTTAGGTTCTTCAGCTTCCCTTTTTGGCTTTCTCAGCTGTGAAGGGATGGTGTGAGGCTGAGCTTAGCTCATCGTGAAATATATTCCATGAAGCCTGGGAACTGGGGGCGTTGCAGAAAGACAAGGTTGTTCAAGGAGGTAGGAAGGGACAGGGAGGGTATTTATTCCACTTCTCCATTTTCCTCCTGGGGCCATTAATGTGACACGTGTCCTGAGTTTATCCTGGTGACTGACAGGCTGTGGAAGAACAACCACAGATGCCTGAAATCCAAAGAGCAAGAGGAAAGGGTTGAGATTTGGAAGGGGCAGCTCAGACCTTGGCTCAGGAGACTAAGAGCCCCCATGTGCTGCGGGCACCAGGCACTGCTGCTCCTGCTCCATTTCTGTTGCTTTGGCTTTGCTGCAAGAAGATTTCGTTGCAGGACTCGTTGTGGGTGAGGATGTGTGTGAGAAGGCTGCGAACCACAAACCTCCAGCTTGTCTGGACATTCCTGTTGCAGAAGAGCAAGTACTCAAGTGAGTGGTGGCCCAGGAGAGAAAGCCATCAAGGTGGGTTGGGAATGTCCACCTGGATGAGGAGTTCTCCAAGTGGCCCATGGAAGAAGATCTGTCACCACAAGAGTCTCATGGCAGGGTGGAGCAGGTCACTCTAGGTTAGGACTTACTCTCCCTGTGAACAACATGACAAAGACACAAGTTTCAAAGAGGCTCTTTTTACCTCTGTGGTGTCCCATGTAGGGTGGGAGGCTGCAGTGCAATGGGCTGCCTGGCTGAGGCAGGACAACAGGAGACGATCTTGGATGATGATCTCTTTCCTGAAAGGCCCTGCCTTGACAGGAGACAGAGAAATTGCCACAGCTGCTGCTCCTGGCAGCCTTGCCAAGGCAACAGAGCAGGCAAAGCGATTTAACATTGCTCCAGTCATCTGTGATGGCAGAGATCATTGCATCAACCCCTTGAGCATCGTGATTAATGCTGAAGAAGCAGCCTGTGAGGGCTGGGAGGAGAGCGTTGGTCCCTGGAGATCTGCTCTCTGAAGCAGAGGCAGCCCTCCCCAGCTGTGGTCCTCCTCTCCCACAATCTCATCCGCCTCCTTTCGTGTGCAGCTGTTGACCCGTGTGCTCCCCCAGTGATGGAGTTCGTAGGAACTGGGACAGGAACCCAGGACTGGTTCCTCAGGAGAGGAGAGATTATGTGGATTGACACAGATTCCTTGTCTTATGATGAAAATCCAGTGTCTGAGCTTTCAGAATGGTTAAAACCAAAGTTCCCTTTAGAGTGCTCATGTGTGGCTGTGATGGGGAAGGAGGAGAAGAAAATGGGATGTGGTGGGGTCGGGTAGGAGGAAGAGTGTGAGAACATATTAGTGGAGTTCTGGGAAGCTGATGAGTACCATCTCCCCAGCTGGCTTTGCTTATCCATGGCGGGTACAGGAGCAAGGCAGAACTTGGGAAAGTGGAAAGCACTGAGTGTTTAGGAAAATTAATCTTTTTTAATGCAAAAGTTTCCTTTACTTCTGAAACTCTCTGCTCCAGGACTAATTACTACCAAATAACCATAACACCAGGGGGGACCCAAGCCCCATGAATTGTGTTTGTTTGCACCATCTGCTCTTTATTCTGCAGGTGACATTCCCATAGTTGGAGGCAGTATGATACGTCCCTGGAAGCACATGGACTAACGTACCTGAGCATGTCTGGGCTGGCAGTTTTGTCCAGGGCTTGTCCTACACCCGTGCTGGGGGGTCTGACCGCCCACAGCTCCTTTCTGAAAGGTTTTATCTCTCTGGGACTTGCTACCTGGCTCGTCTCTGAAGATGATGGATGCTCCTTTGTGTGCTGGAGGATTTCTCTTGCAGCTCAGGTGGGTGCTGGAAGAGGAAAAGGTCCAGAGTGTGTCAGGGCCTGTAGCGAGGCAGGGCTGGAGCTTATTCTCTTTTGCTGGAGAACAGGATGGAATCTCCATCCCAGGGAGGAGAAAAGTGTTCATGATTCTGACAGCAGCTGCCAGCCATGACCTGGGAGCCTGTGCCTGGTCCTGAGAGGGCGCTGGGATCTCATGAACCCACCAACTCCTCCGGGCTCATTCCTTCACTTCTCAGTTTGTCCGTGCCTGGCAGCTGCCACTCTGCAGCTCCTGCCCTGGAGGAGCCATGGGAGCAGCTGGGTGATTGGGCCTGGGAAGCGCGGGCGGGCAAGGTGTAAATTGCATGGCGAGCTGCCTTCACTGAGGTGAAAATGAAAAGCTCTCCCAGCTATCAAGCCCGGTGTTTCACAGCTCCCACGGTCCAAACGCACTCCCACTCCCTCTCACTGCTGCGGTGAGGATCTCGGGGGCTGGTTTTCTCCTGCCTGTCCCGAAGCCATGGCACTGCCACGTCATCAGGGCGGTGTGTCCTGGTTGCAGGCAGGACGGGGGAAGTGAGCTGAGGGCAGGCAGGGATGCTGATGGCGTAGGAGGTGCTAATTGCCAGGCTCAGTATTCTGCTACCTGGAGGATTTGTTATCCTTTGGCGAGACTTTGCTTTCCGCTGCCGTAGTGCTCGTGGTGCCGCTCGTTTTTCCTGCTGGCTGACGGAAACGGCCTTTTCTTGATTGCAATAATATCACCTTCTGTTTCTGAAACACCTCACAGCCCAGAGGATTTGAAAGGAAAGTGCACGTGCGTGGGAGCAGTCTCACCACCTCTGAAATGCGGGTTTCTCCAGGCTGGGAAGCAGCAGCTGTTCTGCAGCCCTTGGCAGCCGGGTGCTGGCGGCTGTGCCATGTGCTGGAGCTGGCTCTGGGTGCTGTTGCCCCAGGAGGCAGGGCCTGCCCGGCTCCATGTGCGCCCTGCTGGAGCTGCAAGCTGAGATGTTGGGCTTTCCTTGATGCTTGAGGTATTACTGGTGTAAAGCATGTCTGCCTGCCTCTCCCTCCAGCAATTTGCCTTCCCTTCTGCCCAGCCATCTCTTGGGCTGATGGCTCTTCCCCAGCCTCTGGCTGACTTCTGCCCCTCGGTGGGCAGCCCCAGGCACCAAGGTTTCATCCCTGTCTCCTATTATTAGGCTCAGCAGGGAGGACCAGAATCAGGGTTGGGTTTGGAAGGGACCTTTAAAGGTGATCCGGTCCAGCCCACCTGCTATGGGCAGGGACATCTTCCACTAGAGCAGGTTGCTTGAAGCCCCATCCAGCCTAGCCTTGAGCACTGGGACATCCACAGCTTCTCTGGGCAGCCTGTTCCAGTGTCTGACGACCTTTAGCACAAGGCATTTGTTCCTTATGTCCAGTCTAACCTGCTGGCTTTTGCTTTAAAACCACTGCCCCTTGCCCTATCATTACAGGCCCTGGTGAAAGGTCTCCATCTCTTACAAGCACACTTTAGGACTCCTCAAAGCCTTTTCCTCTCCAGGCTGGACAACCCTAACTCTCTCAGCCTGTCTCCATAGCAAAATTGTTCCAGCCCTTGGACTGTTTCTGTGGCCTCTGGACCTGCTCTGACATGTCCACGACTGTCTCATACTGGGGACCCCAGAGCTGGAGGCGATATTTCAGGTGGGGTCTTACAAGAGCAGAGCTGAGGGGCAACATTCCCCTTAGGCTGCTGTCCACGCCACTTCTAGTGCAGCCAAGGAGGCACTTGGCCCTGGGAGGAAGGGGTGCCTCTATTTTTTTTGCTTTCATTAGCTCAGATGGGTGACTTGAAGCGGTATTTAACCTCAAGCTGCTGTCTGAGCAAAGAGGAATGGAAACAGGGACAATTCCCGGTCTGTGCCTGGCACAGAGGGATGACCCAGCAAGGAGTCTGTCTCCTGGCTGAATTAGGAGAATGCCGAAGGGCGCTGGGTGCTGTGCAAACTGAATTGCAAAGCCTCTCAGGACTACCTAGCGCCCGTGTTCTAAGATAAGCGGGGATGACACACCGAGCGTGGAGCGTGTGAGGAAGCGAGGAGGATGTGGCACACAGCACGCTCCCCCCAGTCCTAGCTGGTGGCTCAGTTTCAGCTTTTAATTTTAGCAACCGATTTAGGGCCGTTCAGCTCCACGCAGTTTTGTTGTTCCTTTAAAATCCCTGGGACTGAAGCATCCGACCCCATCATTGAGAGATAAAGAGGACGGATGCCTCCAGCTGGAAGGAAGGTGTGGGGGAGTTGTGTTGTCTGAGCAGGCAGGAGTTGCTGGCGTGTGAGGACAGGGCTGGTGGGTCACCCGGGGGTCTCCCTGCACCGTGCCAGGTGCCAGCTGACTTGCTGGCACTCCCCAGAGCAGCCCCAGTGCTGGCAGCACAGCACAGGGGAGGCTCATGGCAGTGAGGCTGTGGTGATGCCCTGGCTGGCTGAGGGGATGCTGGTGAGCCCCCCCAGGAGGCAGCAAACCCCAGTGATGGTCACAAGCCCCCTGCGTGTTCGCACCCTCCATCTATTCCTTCTTCAGGTGTGGCAGCATAATAAATGGAAGGGACTGACCCCAGCTGCCTATGGAAAAACTCCTCATGTGGTTGGTGTTGCTCCAGTATCACAGCAGGATGTGGATGGAGCCAGCTCCATGTGCCCGACACCCTTCTGCTTCCCTGCAATGGCAGCAGCACATCCTGTCACAGTAAGAGCAGGGGTGAGCGGCAGCTCCAGGCACATTGTGCCAAACTGATGTCAAGATGATCCCTGTTAACAACCCACAGCTTCTCCCTGCTGGCCAGACTTGGGCCACGTGTCCATTGGCCCCTCTGGGAAGTTGTTCTCTCGACTGGCGCTGTGTGGAGAGCAGTCAATGCTTAGACTGGACTCTGCACTGTCGGCTTTCCCAGTGGCTCTAACCTGTCCCAGCTTTTCAGCAGTGCTCAGTGGCCGATCCCTGGAGGGTTCATCCCTGACTGGTGGCTGGGAGAACAACTCGGGGCTGCCTGGTTCCCCTAAGGGAGGAGAGGGTTTGCGTCTGCTGGGTAACCAGTTGCTTGCTCCCCATGGCTTTTCCAGTCCTGGATGGGATTTACAGGCGCGTTTTTCGCGTGCTGCAGGCAGAAGGTGCTCTGGCAGGGATGGGTGACAGGCACAAGCAATGGCTGTGTTCCTATGGCACACAGGTGGCTGGAGCACGAAGTGGACATCTCTGCAGTGGAGCCAGGAGCTGCTGCACAGCATGAACAGCTCAGCTTCCAGCTCTGCTCCAGCAGGAAACTTGGTGGTGGCATGAAAGACCTCTCCCCAACTGCTCCTACAGCATCAGTCCTGAAACAGGGACTCAGCGGGCTGGTGTGGCTTAACCATCACCTTGTGAGCCATGCCAGGAGGTCACAGTAAGGAGTCAAAGGTGACAGGGAGCTTGTGGGATGAAGTGGCATGAGGACAGCAGCTGCCTTGCCACTGCCTTCCTGTCGACACTAGAAGTGTTCTGGGTTCAGCTGGAGCCTGATTGCCAGCATGCCTCCGTGCATGGCGAGGATCCAGAGAGCATCCACAAGGCTCGTTTGTGGTCTCCTAACAAGATGAATTCTTGCAGCAGTGGGAGATGAAGCAGATCCAGTTGGTGACATTTGAATTCCTGAGCAGATGAACCTGACAGAGTGACAGAGCCAGTCCCTGCAGCGCCCCAGCTCACCTTCTGCTTCCCAGCAGGTGCTGAGGGCCATGGTGTGACATGAGCACCCTGCCACCTCCTTCTGCCTTTGCACAATTCTGCTGGGATTTTAATGACTGCAGGTCATGTCTCAGACGCCTTGTCATGTCCTCTATAGCCCTGGGACTGTTCTTGTGCTCACCCAGGAAAGTGGGGGCATCTTCCTCCTGGGAGGCTGTGCCCAAGCTGTATCATGGGCAGTCATTGTGACCTTATGGACAAATAGGGGGAGGAGAATTTGTGCTGACAAGTAGGTGGCACCTCCTGCTGCTGGGGAAGGTCTCCCGAAATGCTGGTTGTTGCACAATCCTGTTGTCCTTTCTGATGCATGAGGCTCGGGGATGCTCCATTCCTAGAGGGATGAGAGCAATCTGGAGGAAATCCTACAGTCAGTACGTGGTGGTAGGGGATTTGGAACCTGAGGTTAAAGATTGGGCAAAGTGCTGTTCCATCTGGGAAAGAGGAGTGCAAGAGTCTTCCCTTACATAACGCCTTGGTCCTGAGAAGGTGGTGAGAAGCACCCCACCACATTCCCCAGATGGGCTGAGAAGGAGTTGGCTTCATGGAAAGCAGTGGGTCTGATGTAGCAGGGGTATGCTGGAGCTGCTGTTCCTGTCGGGACTGAATTTGTGGACTCTGGATGCATATTTGTGTCTAGATGGGCTGTGTGGATTATGTGCAATGAACCCCCTGTTTCAGGTGCCCGGAGGAGGGTCCTGGATAGAAATCAGCCCTGCACACTGCACTGCTGTCTCCACCTTTGCTGGCCATAGGAAGGGAGAGCTCCTGGCAGAGGCTGAGGAGGGAGGTGGCACTGCACGACCTTGCAAAGGGACAAATCCCCTTCCCTGCCCCACTTACTGGTCCTGTTGTCACAGCCAGCAGCCTGACACTGACAGTGTCCCACTGTTCACCTCTCGCTGAGCTCCTCTGCCCGTGTGAGACTGCATTGGATTTGACTGGAGGGCACTGCCTTGCAAACTCCACGTTCCCCTTGCTGCTCCATCTGTTGGCTTGGTGGCACAGCCAGCCAGGGGCTCCCTCCTCAGCGGCAGTGCAGCACTGCCTGTTGAGCCTCTCTGTTGTTTTGCCATGTTGTTGAGCCTTTGCTAATTCGCTTTCTTCCCACACCTTTGCCGTTGGACTCTGCTCTCTGGTCGCTCTGGGCTGTTTCTTTTCATTGCAGTGTTCCTCTCCACTGGGATAATCCCAGACTCACTGTGTCACCAGCCTCTTGGTTGCGCTTTGGTGCCGTATTCTTGCCTGGCCTCTGCCTGCTTCCTAATCTCCTTTGGTGTGATCACAAGGCTGATCTGCCACCTCCTTTGGATGATCCTCTTATCCATTTCTGTTGTCATTGCTCCCCACCTCATTGCCTCTGCCCATTTCTCAAGTCTTTATGCAGCCCCATCCCTTTGTCCCAGGCTGGACAGGACAGCATTCCCAGCTGCAACCTCCCTGCTCCTTCCTGGGGACATTATCCTTTCCTGACCCCACCTGCCAGTGCTGAGCTCTGCAGCAGCCCTGCCAGAGGCTGGGTTTCTCTGGGAAGAAACTCAGAAGCAGAGGCCAGCTCACAAGCCTGGCTTCCAGCTTAATTTGTACAGACATAAATTAGCACCCCCAGGCTTTGGTTTCCCTCCATTTCATTTTGGGGAAAACCCTGGATGAATTGGGAAGAAATCAAGTATTGTAGCTGTCCCTAATGAGGGTATTGACAGTGAGTGTCCATCCATTTCAGTGTGGTCCCACCAACCTGGTCCCCAGCCGTGGGCTTTGGCTGCTGGACGCCTGAGCTCTTCTGGCTTCAGGGACACAGAGCTGCTTCCCAGCCTGCCAGGGTGGAACATCCTTGTCTCTCTTACAGGATAGTCTTGAGTGTGAAGCAGCATTTGGCTCAAGAGCCAGGCCTGCTCTTCACTCAGGTATCCATTTTTATTTCATTAAAAAGCCAAGATTCCCACATTCTGTGTGGGCGGAGGGGGTGTTGTTTGTGTTTTGGGGGTGTCACTACTATGTCTGTGTACTTGGAAGTTGTAGCAGCCTAGAGTAGATTGTAGGGAGAGGGTACGTCCCAGATCCACTCTTTTGGAACCTCAGGATGGGCTTTGGAAAGTCACCTTGGGATGTCTTGGAGGCCAGGCTGGAGCCCTGAGGTTTTAGGCTGGTTGGAGACCTCACATGAAGTTGATGGAGGTCTCTTTGCTCTAAGATCCTTTGAGTTGTCCTTGTCTGCATGAAGTGGTGGAGGGCCAGCTGGATTTGTCCAAAAAAACCCTGCAGATCCTGGAGATACCCATCTCTGGTGTGTGTTGCAATAACCTAAAATAAGGAGCTGAGCTGGAGGTTGGCGGATGGGCTTGTGGTTGGTAGAGCAAGGGGCAGAGCGGCGGGGAGGGCTCTTGTCTGCGTTGTTGCTGAAAAAGCAGGAGTGATATGAGCCGCCTCTGCTTTGCTGCTAAAAACAACCCAGCTTGTTTTTATTTAATACAGTTTTGATCTGCAGGCCTCAGTGTTTCACCTGCCCGCGAGTGGGAACTCAAACTCCAAGCGCCTCAGAAGCCCGCTTGCGTCCCTGCGTGTCCCTGCAGCACTGGGATAGGGAATGTGGTTCCTCCTCGGCTGGAGGAGGGACTGCTGAAATTCAGGCTGGAAGGCATTGGGATGGGACAGCTGAAGCTTCTGCTGGGGTCATGTTTTTGCCGCTGTGGTGTTTCTGGGTAAACTGGGCCTCTGCATTGCCAGCTCCTGCAGGTTTTCCCAGGAAAATGGACCCCAAAACTGCTCATGTGGGATTTCTGCCTGTATTTCTTGTGCAGCATCCTGGCAGCATGTTGGCTCTCCAGGTGGTCCAACTGCCAGCACTGGGGAGCGGGTCAGTGTTGGCTCACGTCTGTTGTGGATCCTGCCCGGTGCCAGCATTTGTCTGGGACATAAATGATTCTTAAATCACATTGGTCCATCCCCAGGGCAGAAGGGGGTCAGGCTTTTATAAGGTCATGATTGATGTGTCCATAGAGCTCATTCTTGGTGTGGGGCCAGCTCTGGCTACAGAGAGCCCCAGAGGGATGGGGACCTGCTGGAGGATGTGCAAACAAGCCACACCAGCAGGCCATGACAGAGGAGAATAGTTGAGGCAGGGAGGAATATCATTGGGTCAGGGAAGAAGAAAAGGATAATCAGGGCGAGAGGGAGGAAGAGAATAGCTGGGGCAGGGAGGAGGAGGAGGAGGAGGAGGAGGAGAAGGCTTGGAAGAGGATAATCAAGGTGGTTGCAGGGTTAAATAAAAGCTGTCAGTGATTTGAAAAGGGGAAAGAAAGAAAAAGAAAACTCACTGAAGAGACACTCTCCTTTCTCACCCGGCTTGTAATCAGCCGCCCCCTCTGCCAACGAGCAGCTGGCGGGCGGGCGGGTGAGGAGGGGGTGGCAGGAGGGGTCCAGCTGCTCCTTGGCCCGGCCTCGGCACCCTGAGAGTCCCCACAGCCCTGGCTCAGCGTGGGCTGCACGGCCCAGGGGACATACCCCTGTCATGGGTCCCTGACAGGCTGGGGGTCTGAGGTCTTGAAAAGCACTGCCAGGGGGAGGTGGGGTGAAGAAAAGGAGGAGGGGGACTTGTCTGAAATGCCAGGGATTCATCTCCCACTCCCCATGCCCTCGCCATTATGAAAGGAGCTGCTTGAGCTGTCAGCTCTGGATTATATTAATTAGCAGAGAAGTGCTACGCCTGCTCGTGGGGCCATGCTGCTCATGGGGCTGCGCTGCCTGGAGGAACCAGAGATCTGGCAGAGATCTGTGTGAAGCAGCTGCCTGGCTCCCCAAAACCCCTCACTCCAGCCCAAAATGAGCACAACAAAACCAAGGCTGAGCTGGGGGTCTTCAGCATCTCCTCCTGGAGCCTAGTTGGTTGCTTACCGCCAGGGCCAAACCTGCCTGCCCTGGAATGTGGGGGTGGTGCAATAGGGAAAGCAGTGCAGTGGTTTTGGGATGGCACCCTCTTCTCCTCACTAGGCCTCCATGTCTGTGGGTGAAGAGGGCCAGTCTGACCCGGCCAGGTGGGAAGGTCAATATGGTGGGGGGCTGCTGGGGCAGGGGGTGAGGGCACATCCCTGCTCATGGCTACTTTGTGTCTTCCAGGAGAGGAAGCTGTGTGCCCACCCCCGGATCGAGATCTACAAGCAGGACCGCATCTACTTCGTGTGTCCCCTCGCCCGCCAAGGGGACTTCTATGTGCCTGAAATGAAAGAACTGGAGAGGAAGAGCAGGGCTGCTGCAGCTGTGGCCGAGGACGCCCAGACAGACATCACAGGTATCCGTGGCTTGCGCACGGGCTCCATCTTCGATCAGCATCAGCCCTCACAGAGGTGGGGTCCTGGTGTCCCCAGTCCTGCTGCCTGAGCAGACGGAGAGGGACTGACCTGTGCCCACCTGATGCCCAGCCACTGAGTCTCAGCACACCTCTTCCCCTCACTCTGGGCTGATCCCCAAGGATCTTGTCTCTGAGATGTCATGCCATGCCTCGGGGAGCACCCAGGAACCCTGGCAGTTTTGGGACAAGGGCTAAGCTGCCACTGAGCCACTGGCCCACTGTTGTCAGTGCAGAGCTGGATCTCACAGCTTTTAGTTGCAGCTGGGCTTGTTTTTCTCGTTGTCATATACATCTTCCTTTCTTGATCTCATCTTCATCTGTTACATACTGGGATTGCAAAGAGCTTAAATACCAGGTTGCTGTAGCTGGTGGTGGAGTTGCCTGAGAGCATCTGCTCAGCAAGATTTGTTGGAGCTTGGATGTATTCATACAGGAAGGGACTACAATGGCTGTAGGCGCAGAACAGCAGTGCTATAGTAACCCAAAATGCTAGTTGCCTTCACCAGCCCACATACTCCCGTGCCTGTGAGATGTGGGAGCCAGCTATCCAAGCATTCCTGGGCACTGGACAGCACATCCAAGCCAGCTGCTGGCAGGGGCAACCACCTCCCCCTGCCCCGTGGGTCGCCCACACTTGTGTAATGGGCATGAAAAAACCATGAGGGCTGTGCTCGCCTCCCGGGCAGTCGGGTCATTTGCTTTAACACATCTTCAGGTTTGGGTCGCTTTAATTCTTAATCACATAAAAGCAAGCTGGGAGTTGCTTTCTGGGAGCTCTGTCCATTTAGCACTGCAGTGAAGAGTCTAATTGGAGCTGTTTCCCAGCACTTCCAGGTCCCGTGTTTGCACAGTGCTCACTCGGCTCTTCTCTCTGTCTACCTTGTGTCAGGGCAGCTGCTGGGGGCACCAGCCCGGCTTGGCCCCCTTGCTCTGACATCTTCCTGTGGTTGCCCTTGGTTTTGGAGAGGGATGGCAGGATCCATGGGAGCAAAAGCAGCTTGGGGGTCGTTCCTTCAGCAGCTGCGTGTGCTCCTTTCTGCCCTGCTCAGGGGGTGCACAATCCCGCAGCACAGCCAGGGATGCTTGGAGCAGCCACTGCCCTGTGCCTGAGCTGTCTTGGTGCTTTCCCTGGGATGCCACTGCCAGCATGCCCACAGTGGGGGACTCTCCTGCCCTGCTGGAAGAAGGGCTAGGAAGGTCTTCCCAGTTTTAGAAAGCGAATGACGTGTGACTTTCTCACCCCGGGCTGGGCTCCCCAGCAGCTCTGGGCCAGCTTCTCCACCACCCCTCCTCTTCCAGGCACATAGATGAGCTTTTGTCAGTGCAATCTGATGCAGTGCCATCTGCTGAATCTGCATAAAATCAACTTAAAATAATAATAACTGTGAGGTTGGCCCTGCCTGTGAGACTAAAGAGTTGGGCTTGGATGTTGCACTGTGATTGTCACTGCTGGGCACAGCGGCAGAACCACATCTGATGGGGTGTCACATCCTTGCTCTAGCTGTTGGAGAGGGCTGAGGATGTGGCAAGCCTCTGGGTGGCTTGTGCAGCTCCTGCCTGAGGGCTTTAGTGGTCCCAAGAGGATTACACCTTATGGAATGAGACAGGTCCTCCCTTCCTGACGATTTTATGTGCTGGGATCTGTGCAACCACCTCTAAGTTGAAGAAAGAGAAACCACTCTTCCCATCCTTTTTATCCTTTTTCCCTCAAGAAGCAAGCTCCAGTTAGTCACAGCCCCTTCAACAGGTGTGATGGACATGAGATCTTGATGACCCAGCAGATCCTGGGATGTCTGTGACAGTTTTCAAGCTTTCCTCTGCCAGCTGGAGGGAGGGCACAGCAATGTCCCCATCTGCCTGTCAGCACGATCTCCCCTCAACCCCAGTTGCTTGGATTTGGGTTATTTCTTCACCCTTCTCAGCTTCGAGGGGATGTTTCAAGTTGTCTGCCCTGATGGAGGCTCAGACAGTGCTCCTGGGAGGGTGGTGGTCCCTGATGGTGGCTGTCAGCTCCTCTGGATATGCCTGAGCTGCACAAATTTGATACCTTGTTGCCTCAGTGGGTGAGTGGAGACTGGCAAGGTGCTGAGCCCTGTTTCCTTTCCAAAAGGCAGCTGAGGATGCTTTGTGCACAGAAGGTTTGGGCTGTCAGTCCTGATGTGGCAGCTGAAGCCCCCTCTTTCCCCCTCCCACAATACTGAGATAAGAGCACTGAGTACGATTTCAGAGTGGGCATCATGTTGAGTAACGCTCTGTGTGAGCACAGCACTGGTCGGTCACAGCTCATGAAACTCCCCACCAGCAGCTGGATTATGCTTTCCTTGAATTAAAGACTTGAGAAGTTCCAAGTGGAAGGTGTTGCCATTTCTCCTCACCTGTCATTGTGGCTGGTGCCAGACAGTACCGAGCGACTTGGAAGTGTAAGAAAAGCTTGGATTTGTTTTCTCAAGCCTCCTGACCTTGGAGCACATCTCTCCGTTTAGGCTGTCATCTGCTGTCCTTGCTCCTGAGCTCACCTTGTGAGGTGCTGGGTGCCTGCGGCTGCGATCGAAGCCAGAGGCCACAAAGGCTGTGGGACATAGTCCAGGGTCTCTGCTTTTTGCTGCTGCTCTGCACAGAGCAGGGTGCTGGCAGCTCTGCTGAGGACGGACACACTCAACACACAAGGAAGGGGCCGGGGGCTGTGGCTGCCTCTGAACCAATTCCGTCCCTTCTTCGCCATTGTCAGGGTCATCGGAAAGACAGGAAGCGTTTTAGGAAGGCGGCTGATGGGTCTCCAGGGGGCCAGTGTCAATCACGATTAGTTGTTTTGTACTTAATTGTTTTCTGGGGCTTTGGCATCAGCATGGCGCTCAGCGGGTCCTCGCTCCCGGCTCCCTCCCAGCAGCGCGCTCTGCAGCGTGACCCCGCTGCTGCGCATGGAAGGTGAAAGCAAACAAAAGCAGCCTCTCCGCACGGGCTTGCTGGCATGAACACAGATGGTTCCCGAGCACGTGGCTCTGCCCAGAATCTCAGGTGCTCATTTTCCTGGAGCAGAGTCTGTCCCACAGCATTCGGGTACAACTGATGGCACCATGCGCTGAGCCCCAGTGCCACAGAGGGGCAACTTTCCTGAAGTATTCTGCCTCATCTCTGCTTGCTTCCATCCTCCGAAGAGCCCTGCCTGTTCCTGCCTGCCTCTACATGCTGGGAAGGGCCCCAGCCCCTCTCCTGGTGGCTTGTGTGTGAGCTTCAGCAATCACGGAGGAGCTGTGCCCCCTGGCAGCATACTGTATTTAGAGGTGATGAATATTTGGTGGAACGAGTGAAAGGAAAGGGCCCAGGAGCACCAGGACTGGAGCACTGCTCAGGCATCAGTGTGGCACAGGGGCGATGCAGGAAGAGAGCCCATCCTCATTCTGGATTTGGGAATGCCAGTACCTGGTATGGCACAGGGCTGAACTGTCTGGGGGAGCCAGCTCCCCACCAGGCTCATTGGCAGTGTGGGGTCAGTGGTTCCCATTGCACCCATCCCCGGCTGGTCTCTTGGAGTTGGCTGCTTGATATCCCTTCTTCCTAGGTGGCCCTGGTTTTTGGGGGACTCCTCAACACCTTCTAATGGCTTCATCCCAGGCTGTGCCTGTGTCTCCCAAATGAAAACTTCCTGGGTTCCATGTTACTACTGAGTGAAAGTGCAGTGGGATGGCTATACCATCCTTGGGGAAGCAAGGTCAAGGGGGAGTTTCAACAGGATGGCTGCTACCTTTCTCTGTGCCAGAGGGAAAAGCCACGCTGGATCAGGGTGTTGGACTGGTTCCTGGTGTAAGGACCAGCCTTGGGAAGGTGGATGCAAGGAATGGGCAGTGGTTCATGGGAGGACCAAACAAGGTGTTTAGGGAAGGGTGGACAAGTGGGTGTAACAGCTGCTGGAAGCCTGTGCCTGTGAGATGAGAGCTGAATCCCTGCTTGCCCTCCCACGGGGCTTTGGTCACCCTCTCGGAGTCCTTTGCACTGCCTTCCTGGCCTCCCTGGGCTGTGTTACGGCAGCTGGGTGTTTCTACCCCATTCCTCTGTCAGAGCTTGACCCCACATGGTCCCTAGCAGCAGCAGCTCTGCCCGCCCCAGACATTTGTCCTGGCCAGGCTGAGTGGCCATGCCAGAGCCAGACTTTTCCTGTGCGGAGGAGAGCGAGGCTGCTGAAATGGACAAATTTGCCAGCTGAGGCTGCTCAAACATGATCAGAGGTGACAGAGCAGTGACAAAGTGCCTGGCTGAAAAGAAACAGGACTCGATTTATTGTCGCCCTTGGAGCGAGGGAGAGGAAGGTGGCTATGAGAGTGAGGACAGCAGTGCTTTCCCACGGTGGTGGCTTGGAGCAGTGTGTAGGTCAGCTTCATCCTATCTTCTTCCTGAGCTGCTGCTCCTCTCCTCAGGAGCTTCTTTGCTTTGTGTCATGGGGTTACATGACAGCTTCCAAGCCGAAACATTCCCTGGGGTGTCAGGGGAGGGGTGCTGAGTAGGCAGGGCACTGCTTGGGGGGTTGGTGTCACTCCTGTCCCCTCAGGTCTTAGAGGGACACAAGATGACCACAAGTGACATGAGCTGTCATGAAGCCATGGTGGGAATGTGTCCATGTCACCTCAGGCCACCAATTTGGCCAAATCAGATTATTTCTTCTTTGGAGATTACCACTAAAGGCCTTGCAAACCCCAAGTTGTCTTCAAGGCTCAGGGTCTGCACACTCCCCTTCATCGCCCGCAGCTCTCCCAGAGGCTCCCTGCTGACCCACTGCCCTGCCGAGGTCCTGTCAGGTGGGACAGCATCTCCCACCTTTCTGCTGCCCACTCAGTGGCTGCTGTCCCCTTCAGTGAGCACCTCGCTGCGGCGTGCAGAACATCCTTTTTAACTTAGAGTAAATGTAGTTTCCATGTCGAGGTGCTCCCTGATGCTGCAGCAAAGGCGCTGCGTGTTAGTGGGCAGTGGTTCTTTCCTCCTTTCCATGGGAGGGGTCACCTGGCATTTCCTGGGGAGCGACCAAGGGCTCAGCTCGTGCCAGCTGCCAGAAGGGTTGCCAGGGAACCTGTGGAGGCTCAGGTTCCTTTCCAGGATGAAGCCAATATGCCACCCAGGTGGGATGAAGAAGTGGGTGCACTGTGTCTGTGGATCTTTTCTGGCTACCTCTCATCCTGCTACCAGTGCTCGGTCCTCTCGGAACAGCCGTCACTCAGCCGGCAGGACCGTGGGATGATGCTGCTCAGGAGGCAGAGGACTGCCATTTACAAGCAGTTCTGCTGGCAGCTGCCCAGGCCGGGAAGAAAAACAGCACAGAAAAAGGATTCAAGGATGTTTGGAAGGAAAGTTCTCTCATTGGTGGGTCTCCTTCAGGAGATCAGTGGCTGCCACACAGCTGGAGGAGAGCAAGCAGCCCAGCCTTGGGCACCCTGGCTGCAGGAGCTGTAGGAGGCTGGAAATGCCTGTGGAAGCCCAAGGCAGCCCCTTGCCAGCAGCTGAGGATGGAGCTGCACCAGCAGGAGACAGTGTGGAGGAGAGGGCTCTCCTCTCCCACCCGGAATGGTGATGACCGCAGAGAGGCTCCCATCTGTCCCTTCACAGCCCTGTTGGTGGCAAGTCCCAGTCCTCCACAAGTGCTCCTGCTGAGTGGGGCTCCTCCTGGTTCCCCTCCTGGTGTGGGGCATGATCCTCAGCAGGGGTGTCCAGCCCAGCACAGGTGGAGGTGCTGGGAAATGACAGAGCCTGGCACTCACTTTCCACTGATACAAGGCAGGCAGGGAGAAGATGGAGCAGGGAGGGCCGTGATGGAAGAGCCTGCCCTGTGTTTGCTGACGTATTGTAATTAACAACGTGGATCTGTGATGTCATAATTAACCACATGGATCTGTGATGTCATAATTAACAATGATTAATGTTTAACAGGAGGGTTTTATCTCCTGGCTGGTTGCTCTGGCAACAGCACCGAGCTGCTGGTCTCAATCTGACACGTTCCTCTCCTTGACATCTCCTTAATTGTGTTGTTGATCGAGCTAATGAGGCAGGAATCTGGGGAGGGGCAGGTGGGCCGAGGGGTCCACCTGGGCAGGCAGGAGAAGCCCCTGGGGGGCTTGGTCATGAAATGGGATGTGGCTGGCAGCCAGGTGATGTGGAGAAGCACAGAGTGAGCTGGGAAGGCTCCCCCTATCCTCTGGCACCCCAAGCCCTGTCTGCTGCTGCCCTGCCTGTCTTCACACTGCTGCCAGAGCTGCTGGCTGTCAGGGAGCCACAGAGGGTGCAGGAGCAGGCTGTCAGGTGCTGAAGGCACCAGGATGCCCTGGCATGAGGCTGGACATACATGCCTGCCTCTGACAGCAGCACATCTGAGGATTTGCCCTTGTGCTATCATCCCCTTGGGTGCTTCAACAATGCTGCAGCTCCACATCACCCTCGCAGCACAGTGTCTTTCCTGCTCTTAGTCTCATTCCTGGTGCCATGCCAGAGACAGGTATGCATTGTCCCTAAGGAAGGGCTTGCCAGGTCCTTGGTGTGTGCATGGAGAGCAGCTGTGGGGCCAGGGTGTGGCCAGGAGGTCAGGGCAGGGCTACAAGCTGGTGGTTGTTTGTGCTGACTTGGGGGTTCCTGATTTCAGGGAGCAGTTTGAGCTCAGCTCATTCTTGGCCTGGTCACATCTCAAAGGCATAGGAGATGACAAGAGGAGCTGGTCTCCACTGTGGCCTGATATCTCTAAGGCTTCTGGTGGCTTCTAAGGCTGTGGCACCCCATCCTCATTGCCTCCTTCCCACAGCATTCACTCCTTCCCCTTCTCTCTCCTCCTAGGGGTCGACACCATGAGTGAGACGAGCTCCATCAGCGTGGAGGCCACAACTGACAGCAGAGACACCTCGGTGGCCACCTCCATCCTGCTGCCCTTCCCAGCCAGCCGTGGCCGGGAGGAGGTGGACAACCGCAGCGAGCACAGCTACAGTGAGTCGGGAGCCAGCGGCTCCTCCTTCGAGGAGCTGGACCTGGAGGTCGCCGGGGACGGGGAGGGAGCCCCGGGCCTGCTGCCTGATGTGGGCTACGCGGGCAACCAGGAGGTCACAGACAAGTGGACCAAGGAGCCCATCGCTGCTGAGAGAGGAGAGGAGTGAAGAGAGACCTGGCTGCCTCACCTCCTGCCGGGGTCTGAGTTACTGGGAACCAGTTGCCTTTCCCACCTCCTTCCTCTCCAGCCAAGAGATTTTGGTCGCTGATTCCCCCCGGGACCTGCTCTCCCTCTTTGCAGAAAGGCTGTTTGACCGTTTTTGGGGGTGCTGGGAGGTGGGGGGCATTTCTGTGGTGCTTGGTGGTGCAGGGTAGATGCAGGCTGGGGGGACGGTGAAATGCATTTGCCGTTTGTGTGTGTCCAGGCACGTCGCAGATTCCTTGCAGGTGTCTCGGGATGGTGGTGGATGTCAGAGATGTCCCCTCTGGTCTCTGCTGGTGCCCCTCTCACCCACAGCTTCTCTCTGCCACACCACCACGTTTTCTAGCACCAAAGAGCCGTGAGTTGGGTTGGTAGGGTTTGTTCCCCTCTTCTCTTCCCTTTGCTGAACAATGGAAACATCCCGTGTAAATGTGGTTCTCCTGGCATTGCCACGGGCGCTTTGGGGTCTGTAATAAAGTGGATGCTTTTCCTCACTGGTGGCTGGTGCGTTGCTGACTTGTCCTTTGACAGACTGTGCTGTCCTGCCCCATGGCTGGGAGTGGGCTGTGGATGGGAGCTGCCCCCATGGCCCTCGACTGAGCCAAGGAGCTGCCCAGGGGCTCTGCATCCCAGCTGCTGCGCTGAGCTGGGCAGAGCTGGAGGGAGGCGGCATCCCTACTCCTCCTGGGAACTTGTGGAGAGTAAAACCAGAATAAAGCCAGGTTCTTGGGTCACTGCTCAGCCTCCTCCTGTGGCAGGGGACACCAGACTGCCTGCACTGTGCTTTCCTGACATCCCATCTGTCTGTCCTGCTGCTGTGGAATGCAGGCAGGGAGGGCTGCCTATGCTGGTCCCGGCTCCCTGTCTCTCATCTTGGGACAAGGAGGCAGCCTGGGCATCATGGCCATGGTGCCAAAGGGCAATGCTGGGTGCCAGAGCACCTGCAGAGTGCCCTTGGTGCCTCCAGCAGCCCAAGGATTGTTTCCTGGTGGTCAAACGTGGCAGCCCAAAACTGGGACTTGGGGTGGGGGTGCCAGGAGCAGAGGAGGTCTGACTGTCTTTCCATGGTGGGAATATGTCCTCCCTGGCTTGGAAAGGTCATGATTAGTCCTCAGCCAGTGATTGACATGAGATTGTTCATAAATATTTTGTGCTCGGAGTGATAAAATATTAAACTCCTCCAACCCACATGGAAAAATATTGCTCTTCCCGGTGTTTATCTTTGTTGCTGGTTATTACAAAACTGCCAAGCCCCCTGAAATATTTATGCTTGGCTGAGGCTCCGGGGGGGTTGGAGCCAGGCAGCAGATATTAATGGTGCTTGTCCCCTAACCCCACTGAAGTTGGGGACCAGGGGGGCTTTGCCATCATTCTGCCGTCGACAGTGCTGGAAGCACAGCCGGGACGATGCAGCCATTGCCGAGGTGTGTGTGAGGCTGGAGCCAGCACCCCTCTGCTGGGGGGAAGCGAGACCACGGCTGTGCCAGCATCCCTTGGCACAGCACATCTCCAGTCGTCCTCAGCCCTGTCCACCTGCAGTGGCAAGGTCCCCCAGCCCAGGCACCCTCCTCTCCTCAGTGTCCCACTCTATCTGTGCCAACAGTCTTGAAAGGAGATGGACCGGTGGGGTCTGGGGTCCTGCTGCTGTGGGACTCTTGGGGGGACCTTGCTACGGATGTTCCGAGTTATCCCTCCCCAAGGCAGGATTGCCAGGGGGAAGGGAGTCCTGCAGAGCGCGTCTGACTCACTGCGGTGCCCTTAACTCGCAGCCTACAAGTGCAGCAGCTGGCAGAGGGGAAACTGAGGCACACGGTGGTGAGGTGGTTACTCGGGGCAGTGCCCCAGAAGCATCCCTGTCCCCTGTGTCATCTTCTGTCCCCTGTGTGTCATCCCCTGTCCCGTTCTTGTCTCTGAGTGACGGAGCTCTTGGGATGCAGCACCGCGGGATCCTGGGAAGCCGAATAGCTCTAGAAAGAGTTTGGGCAAGTGGTGGAGATGTGGAACACAGCCCTGCCAGTGTGTCTGGTTTTGTATGGTCCAAAGCTTTCCCCAGCTTGGCGCTTGGGCTGCCGGTGAGTGCTGGGGGCTGCGTGGAATTCAGGTGGGCAGTGGGGTAATGCTGGGCTCCTGGACTCCTCCCAAGGACTTGGGGAGCGGGGGGCAGGTCAGGCAAGGGGGGAACAAACCCTGGGGTACCAGTTTGTGGCTGTGGAGTTTGAGCTGGGGCTGGGACCCCTCTCCCTGGGCTGGGAATGAGCTGGAGGTTCTGGGGCCAGGGAAGCAGGTGCTGAGCTGTGCCCTGCCAGGTCTGCCAGGGTGCAGAGCAGGTCCTGCCTGCTCTGGCTGTGTCCTGCCTCTGCCCAGCCTGGATCTGACCATTCCTTGCTTGCATCTCGCCATGCCTTGCCTGGGTCCTGCCTTGCCTGTGTCCTGCCTTGCCTGTGTCCTGCCTTGCCTGGCCATGTCCTGCTTGCATCCTACCAGTGCTCTGGCTCAGTCTGGCCATCCCTTGCCTGGATCTGGCTGTGTCTTGCCTGCGTTCTGCCTTCTCTGTCATGTCCTGCCCGTTCCTGCCTTCCCTGCCCGTGTCCTGCCCGTGCCCTGCCTGGAACTGGCCATCTGCCCCCGGCTTTGCCCCAGCCCCTGCGGTGCCCTGCCTGGCTCAGCCGGTGCCGGAGCGAGCGGGGGGCAGTCGGGGCGGCCCCGGGGGTGCCGCTGCCCACCGGGCCGGACCAGGGCCGGNAGGCTGTGGCAGCCGCAGCTCCGAGACAGCCGCGGCACCGGCACCGGCTCCCGGCACAGTCCGCCGGGCCCAGGTAAGGGCTGCGATCCCACTCCGGCGCTCCCATCGCCGTGACCTCGGTTAGCGCCGTGCCCCGGCGGCGTGTCGCCGTCTCCAGACCCCCGGTGCCGGCGGTGGAGCGGCACGGAGACCGGCGATCCCCCGCAGCCGTCGGGGCAGCGCCACGGCGGGGCTCGGCGACCGGTGCCCGGGGGCGGAGCTGCGGGACGAGAGCAGAGCACGGGCACGGGCACCGGCACGGGCACCGGCACCTGCACCGGCACGGGCACCGGCACCGGCTCCGGAGGCGCCGGGGATGCGGGCGGTCAGGGTGGCACCGGGGCTGCTCCCGCCGCTCCCCCTTGCTCGGCTCAGAACGCGGGGCTCCGGGAGAACGGCATGGGGGGTCCTCGTCCCCCCGGTGTCCCTGCAGCCCCAAGCCCCGCAGAGGTCACTCAGCGGGCCCCGCCGCCGCAGCCTCCGGCCGGGGCTGTCCGCCGGCCCCGGGGTGGGGAAGCGGGGTCACCGCCCGGCCCGGCGGGGACAGACCCCTGCCCCTGCTGTTCCTCCGGGTCTCCTGTCCGGCTGTCCGGGCCGGGGGGAGCCAGGGCTTTGAGGGGGCTGTGAGTGTGCCGGGGCAGCCGGATCTCGGGGCGCGTTCGGGACGGGATGTGGGGCGGCCGCGGGGGCGGGGGAGCGCCCCGGGGAGGCGCCTCGGCCCCGCGGGGCACCGGGGCTGGCAGCCCTTGTGCAGGGGAGAGGTGGGGGCTCCTGGCAGAGCTCGGTGGCGGTGGGACCTCAGGGACCTCCGCGGGAGATGACACTGCCCCTGCGCCCCCGCAACAATGCCGCTCTCGCACACGCCCCAGGTGTCTCACACCCTCAGGATGCTGCTGTCGGAGGGGTCAGGGCTTCTGACAGGGGGTGGGAAGCGCTCAGGGCACAGAGGAGACACGGCCCCTTCTCACCCACCCCACTCGCGATGCGCCCGGGAGGAGAGGCTGCCCGCAGCTGGCAGGAGATTCCCGCCGTACCGTGGCCGTCGGGCTGGACTTGGCTCTGCCCTACCCAGTGTTTCGCTTCCCCAGATGTTCTCCAGAGGTTCCCGCGAGCTGTCATCCCGCCGGCACTAAGCCAGTCGAGCTGAGCAGCTGCGGGAATGGCAGCAGCCCTGCTCTTTGTCCATCGTGGCTCGCTGCCGGGTGAATGATGGTTTGCCCTTCAGAGGAGCTTGGCCTGAAGGTGCCTTTCATCTGGTGGGTCCTGTCAGCTGCCCTAAAAGAGCTGGACCACAGGGACCCGGGTTCCCAGTGCCACCAGACCCCTGTGCCAGGCTCAGCCTGCCACTGATGGGCTCCACCAATAATCCATGTGCCGGTGGCCTCTTTCCTGCTTGAGGAAACCCTGGGTCACTTAGAAGCATTTATTCCTGAAATAAGGAATAAATCTCATCTCCAAACTCCTTTACGCTGTGAGGTCAGGTAGGAGATGCCCTGAGACAGGTGGGGACTCAGCAGCAGCAGACAGCACCTGAGAACAGGCACTTAGGGGCATGGAGGAAGAGGAGGAGGTCTGCATGTGTCACCCCACCCCACTCCATTACGCTCTGTGCCACACTGCTGCCCGCATTCCCCTGGGCATCACTGCCAGCTCCAGCTGCTTGCTGGAGGGTTCCTCCAGCAGAGTCATCATGAGCTGGAGCTGTCTGGGAGCAGCATGGGGGCATCAAGGGGTCCCCTCCTCCTGCACAGGGAGAGTAGCCTCAGTACTGGCTGCAGGGAACTGCAGGTGGGCCAGCATTCTCTGGCACCCCCTTCCCACCCTCTGTCCCCCCACGAGCACTGCTGGGCTGTGGAAGAGCCGTGGTCCTGCCACAGCATCGGCAGCTTCCTGTTCCAGAACAGCCTGAGGCTTCTGGGCTGCCAAGGGGTCTCCTTCTCCCATGGCCCCTGAAATGCCAGCCCCGTGGGATTTCCGCAGTCAGCTTCAAATGGGAAACAAATCTCTCCCGTGATTTGGGAAAAGACAACCAATCTCAGAGGGGACTGCATCTTCTGCCAAAACAAGGCCTGCCTGCTGCAAAAGCCTTTGATTCCCCCGCGCCTCCGTGCTTTCTGCAGAGGGAGTCAGCAAACCTGGCTCTTACTTTTACTGAAATCTCTGAATTTAGTATACAGGGAAGGAAGGGGCGGTGGTGAGAGAACAGACTCTGAAGCACCGCGACTGCCAGAGCCCTGCGCGTTGCTGTGTGAGGGTGAAGCCAGTGGCGAGTCCCTGCTCCAGCCCCGGTGCCACAGAGAGCTCTGGGGGCAGCAGCAGGGTGGGTGGGCTCCATGGCTACGAGATGGGGCTTAAAATACTGTAGGCACTGGATGCTGTGGGCACAATGGGCTCGTGGCTGGTTGCTTTTGGCAGTCCTCTTGGCTGGAGGTTGGGATCTGTCAGCACCCCTGATGCTGTTGTGTGGGTCGGGGGCTCGGCTTGGAGCCGGCCTCGGCTCTATCCGCCCAGCCTGGCCTCCCTGTGCCAGGTGACATCCCTGGCTCTTTCCCCCTCCATGGTATTTTAGGGCTGTCAAGCCGTCCCCCTGCAGGCTGTTCTGCCCGGTGCTGCCAGAGGGGCCAGCTCTGTACCCACCCCTATGCCAGTGCGTCCCTGGGAGTGCTGTGGGGAGACGGGTCCCTGTGCCCCTCCCTGTCCCCTGGGGTCTGTCTCCCTTGTGTGTGTCATGGGGGTTCTGGGTCACTGTGGGAGCTATTGCATCTGCTCACCTTGCCTTTCTGCAGGGGACTTCTTCCTAAGGGCACCCTGGGTGGGGGGCACAGGGAGGCTCATGCCCTTGCTCTCCTGTGTAGCACTGACTGCCCCTGTCCCTGTCGTGCCTTGCATCCCGCAGACCCAGTGGCTTTTCCCTTTGCTTTTCCAGGTGCCGAGGGCTCTGCCGGGGTGGCACAACCTCCCTCCCACCGACACCACGCCGTGCCGCCCCCCACCACCCAATGCCTGGGGACTGCCTGCCCTCACCTTGACGGGTGGCAGCGGGTGACACGGGGTGGTGTGGGTCCCCCGGCCAGCACCAGCACACCCCATGGCGGTCCCCTTGGCCGCCTGGCTGGGGCTGATGCACCTGGCCACCTGTTTGGCTGCTGGGCACGGCATGGCTGGCAAGAAGGAGATCAGCATGGATGGGGACCTGGTGATTGGGGGCCTCTTCCCCGTCCATGAGAAAGGAGTGGGGAGTGAAGACTGCGGCAAGATCAATGAGCACCGGGGCATCCAGCGCCTGGAGGCCATGCTCTTCGCCCTGGACGAGATCAACAAGGACGGGAGCATCCTGCCGGGGGTGAAGCTGGGTGCTCACATCCTCGACACCTGTTCCAAGGACACCTATGCCCTAGAGCAGTCCCTTGACTTCGTCCGTGCCTCCCTTACCAGGGTGGATGGTTCCGAGCACATCTGCCCTGATGGCTCCTACGCCGTCCATGATGATGTTCCCACTGCCATCACCGGCGTCATCGGGGGCTCCTACAGCGACGTTTCCATCCAGGTACTGCCCAGGCAAAAGGGGCTTGGGTGGGGCTGGGGGTTTGGCAGAAATAGGGGAGGGGGATAAAACTTCGGCAGCAGGGCAGTGATGCCACTGCCAGTGTGGCACAGGAAAGGTCACTCATCCCTCACGATGTGGGGAGGGAATGCCAGGCGGGCACCTGAGTGAGCCATCTCTCAGTGATTGTGGGGGGTGTGCCCAGGGTCCCCCTGGGGGCTGCAAGAGCCCCCCCAACACTCCCTAAGCTGTAGGAGCCAAGCCTCGCATAGGGACAGGTGTTGATTCCTCTCCTGGGGTCGAGGTGGCAAGTGCAGCTCCTCAGCCCAGCTCACGTCTGGACTATGACAGGCAGAGTAGAGCTGACCAGTGTGAGGGGGCACTGTCCCCCTTTCCCCCCTAAACTGTAGCCCATGAGGTGCTGCAAGGGACACGTGCAACTGAGGGGCTCAGCCATAGGGCTGCCTGGCTGGGGTAGGGTGGGCTCAGAGGACAAGTGCCCCTTTGTCCCAGTGATCCCACAGGAACAGGCACCTCAAGCATCAGACCTGGCTGTCACCCTAGGTGGGGTGCATCTCATTCCCCAAAACCACAGCTCTGTGGACCCAGAGGCCGGTTTCATCAAGGAGAAGAGCATCCCCCGAGGATGCAGGCAGCCAGCAGGACCAGCTGAGTCAGGGGGGTGGCCGGTGGGCCACACGCTTGCTGAGATTTAATGAGTCCCCAGCGTGTGTCAGACTGTGTTTCCTGGTCCCTGGGGTCCCTGCATCCCCCAGCTACGGTGTGGAAGAAGCTGGGACTGCGTGATGGAGGCAGCATCCCAGCCCAGCCCACCGGGGCACTTGTCCCTTCCCTTGCTGGGAACCCAGTGTGGCCCCGTGTCCAAACCCTGGGCAGGGAGCTGTCAGCAGGGCAGAATGTGGGCCAGCTGGGGAGCACAAGGGGCACTGGGGGGGCACGGCAGACTGGCAGCTCCCATGCAGGGTGAGGACAGGCAGTGGCATCACTGTGCTTGGGGACCTTCTTGCCATTAGGGGACTTTGTCGTCGAGATCATTTGTCTACGTTAATTAAGCCACGTCTGCTGCCTGGGGAGCAGTGAGATGTGGGCAGGCCTGGCAGCCCTGACGGCACACCCGAGGCCCCCTTGCTGCCCCCAGAGTCTGGATTTTAACAGCCTCATTAGTGGGGCTTTTTTCCCTTTTGAAGCTAATGAGGGATTCTGCTGAGGGGCTGGAAGGTGCCAGTCCTGCTGGAGCTCCCGATGAGGGATGAGCAGGGGCCGGTTCCCTGACCCAGCTCTGCAGCATCCCCCAGCCTGGTGGAGGGACTCTGCCCCAGATCCCAGCCCCCAGAATCCTTTCTCCATGCTGTGGGGCTGCCAGGCAACTTGACTTTCTCCTTGCCATCAAGCATCTCCCACAGGTTACCTACGGCAGACTTGCTGCTTTTGTCCCCTCCCCAGCCCCGAATTTCAGAGGGGAGTGCTTGAAATAGTGAAAAAAAAAAAAAAAGAAAAAAAAAGAGAAACGAGCATGTCTGAGGGCTCAGGCACTCTGTGAATGTGCCATCCATTTTTCCTCTCCAGTCCCTCCACGGATCAGAATGCTCTGGGCTGGGACAGGTTGCTCATCAGCCCAGTGGTTGTGCTTGGGAGCATCATGCAACACTGGGTGTTGGGTGGAGGTCCACCCACAGGAATGTCCCTCACTGGCCACCTCTTCAGGCACTGACCTCTCCTCCTCCATGCAGGTGGCCAACCTGCTGCGGCTCTTCCAGATCCCACAGATCAGCTATGCCTCCACCAGTGCCAAGCTCAGTGACAAGTCCCGCTATGACTACTTCGCCCGCACCGTCCCACCGGACTTCTACCAAGCCAAAGCCATGGCGGAGATCCTCCGCTTCTTCAACTGGACCTACGTCTCCACTGTGGCCTCGGAGGGCGACTATGGGGAGACGGGGATCGAGGCCTTTGAGCAGGAAGCTCGCCTGCGCAACATCTGCATCGCCACCTCGGAGAAGGTGGGGCGCTCCATGAACAAGAAGACCTACGATGGAGTGGTCCGGGCTCTGCTGCAGAAGCCCAATGCCAGAGTGGTCGTGCTATTCACCCGAAGTGAAGACGCCCGGGAGCTGCTGGCGGCCGCCCAGAGAGCCAATGTGTCCTTCATGTGGGTGGCCAGTGATGGGTGGGGAGCCCTGGAGAGCGTGGTGGCTGGGAGCGAAGCAGTGGCGGAGGGAGCCATCACCATTGAACTGGCAGCCTACCCCATTAAGGAGTTTGCTTCCTACTTCCGTAACCTCCACCCCTACAATAACAGCCGAAATCCCTGGTTCCGGGAGTTTTGGGAGCAGAAGTTTAGGTGCAGCTTCCACACGCAGGACTGTAGCTGGTACTCCCTCAAGACAGGCAAGTTTGAGCCAGAGTCCAAGATCACGTTCGTGGTCAATGCAGTCTATGCCATGGCTCACTCTCTTCACAACATGCACCGGACATTGTGCCCCAACTCCACCAAGCTCTGTGATGCCATGAAGCCTGTCAATGGCAAGAGGTTTTACAAGGACTTTATACTCAATGTTAATTTTGATGGTGAGTCCAAAATGGAGATGGGGTTTGGCTGCCAAACTGGAAAGGCATGGGTGGAGGATAGGAAAGAAGGAGGCCCAAATTTGACCCAAGACCCTCCAATTCCTCCAGCCTGCCCATGCCCAGGGTTGTGGTTGTCCTGAGGTGCCAACAGCCCACCATCATCCTTGGGAGGCAATCCAGGCCTTCTGTCCCCAGTGGAAACGTGTGGAGAAGCTGGTCACCAACTCCATCCTGCTACAGCTGGGTGGGACCAGCCCCACAAGGCACCCTCAAGAACATGGGTCCTTGCAAGCATCATGATTTATTCACATTTCAGGGATTAAACTAGAGGGACCCATGATCAGGGACCTATGTAGTTTGGTGTGAAGAAGAAGCATGTCCTCTGTGACTTGGGCTGAGGTTTTCTCAGCTACTGGGTGTCACTGAGAGCCATGGAGGCTGCACAATCCCCCTCTGCCCCTGCAGAGCTGGCTGGNAGCATCATGATTTATTCACATTTCAGGGATTAAACTAGAGGGACCCATGATCAGGGACCTATGTAGTTTGGCGTGAAGAAGAAGCATGTCCTCTGTGACTTGGGCTGAGGTTTTCTCAGCTACTGGGTGCCACTGAGAGCCATGGAGGCTGACGGGCTCTCAGGCAGGTGGGGATGTAGTTCTCCACCTTTGCTTTCCTGCTCCTAACATGTGCATGGGCAGCAAGGATGGGAGTGAAGGCAGGAAACAGGTTGGACATTTACCAGTGGCCATGGTGGGATGGGACCCTTGGATGACCCCTGCCTCCAGGCTTGGAGTGAGTGTTCTCCTGCCCTGAGGCAGTGACTGTCTGCCCTTCTCCTTCCTGCAGCTCCATTCAGGCCAGCGGACACTGAGAGCGTCGTTCGATTTGACCGCTACGGCGATGGGATCGGGCGCTACAACATCTTCAACTACCACTACGTGGATGGGCGGTATCGGTACCAGAAAGTGGGGTACTGGGCAGAGGGGCTCATCCTTGACACCAGCCTCATCCCCTGGGCTGAGACCTCCATTCCCGTGTCCCAGTGTAGTGACCCCTGCAAGAAGAATGAGATCAAGAGCATGCAGCCTGGGGACATTTGCTGCTGGATCTGCATCCCTTGCCAGCCCTACGAGTACCTGCTGGATGAGTTCACCTGCATGGACTGTGGTCTTGGTTACTGGCCCAATGAGACCCTGAATGGCTGCTATGAGCTGCCCCAAGAGTACATCCGCTGGAAAGATGTCTGGGCCATTGGTCCCGTCACTATCTCTTGCCTGGGTTTTATCTCCACCCTCTTCGTTATCGGAGTCTTCGTGAAGAACAACGACACTCCCATCGTGAAGGCCTCTGGACGAGAGCTGTGCTACATTCTCCTGACCGGGGTCCTCATGTGCTACAGCATGACCTTCATCTTCATTGCGAAGCCCTCCACCGGGGTGTGCACACTCCGGCGCCTAGGGCTGGGCACGTCCTTTGCCGTCTGCTACTCAGCCCTCCTGACCAAGACGAATCGCATCGCCAGGATCTTCAGTGGGGTGAAGGAGGGGGTCCAGCGCCCCCGGTTCATAAGCCCGACGTCACAGGTGGTCATCTGCATGGCCCTCATCTCTTGCCAGCTGATCATCGTCATCATCTGGCTGCTGGTGGAGACCCCTGGCACAGGCAAGGAGACTGAGCCTGACAAGAGGTACATTGTCACCCTCAAGTGCAACAACCGCGACTCCAACATGCTCATTTCGCTCACCTACAATGTCCTCTTGATTGTCCTCTGCACGGTCTACGCCTTCAAGACACGGAAATGTCCCGAAAACTTCAACGAGGCCAAGTTCATTGGGTTCACCATGTACACGACCTGCATCATCTGGCTGGCCTTCCTGCCCATCTTCTACGTGACCTCCAGCGACTACCGTGTAAGAGCCTGAGCTCTGAGGGAGCTCTGACAGGGCTTGGTCTGAGTGGTCCTGGAGATTTGGGCCATGCAGAGTTCATGATTAGGAGATGCATGGGCCTGGGGAAGGGTCTCCATCCACACACCAGGTGATGGTCACCTCTGCGCTGGGTAATTCAGGACCAGGTGAAGGATCCTGAAGGGCTGTGGCTGATGGGGCAATGAGTCCTGAGAGAGGAGCTGCCCCCCTCCCTCCCTTGTTAGGGTGAGGATGGGAAATGGCCCTGAGACCTCCAAAGACTTCCCATAGCCAGACCATGGAGGAATGATAGCCATCCTTCAGCCTGGTGACACGAAAGCATGAGACAGCTCCTGGCTCATCCAGACACCACACCCCTGGGCATGAATGCCAGCCTCAGGGCCAGCCTGGTCCCCAGGCTGCCGAGCAGTACCAGGAACTGGGGAGCATGGGGTGCTCCCTGCAGCACCTCAAGCACCCTGGCACGGACAACCAAACACTTTCTTGATGGGTCTTGAGGAGTTGGTGGGGGCAGCTGCAGTCAGGGGCTTCCAGAGAGGACCTGCACCCCCAGAGGGAGTGGGCACCGGGATGGGGGAGTGCAGTCTCTGGCGCCAGGCAGTGCCACAAAGCAGCATGTTGGCAGGGCTGGAGTTGCTGCTCAGGATGTACCTGCTTTGGGGGGGCAACTTGTCCCCATCAGGGCAGTGTCCATGCTCTGCCCATGGGTCTCCTGTGGGACCACCCTGACAGAGGGATGTGGTGTGGGGTGGGATGTCCCTGCAGGGTGCAGCCTGTGCCCAGTGGGGCTGGCCAGTGCCACAGTACGGGCTTCATCCTGCCCTGCTCGGGGCAGAGGGCTGATGGGTGGAGCACCTGATGCCCACCCCTGTCTCCAGGTCCAGACCACCACCATGTGCATCTCGGTGAGCCTCAGCGGCACTGTGGTCCTCGGCTGCCTCTTCACCCCCAAGCTCCACATCATACTCTTCCAGCCGCAGAAGAACGTGGCCAGTCACCGCGTGGGCACCGCTCGGTTCAGCGTGGCAGCAGCCAGCTCCAGCCAGTCCCAAGGTGAGCATGGTGGGGCTGGGGAAGGGCTGGGGGACAGCACCCCTTTCCTGGTGGGGGGTGTATGTGGGCACACATGGCACGGCTTCCTGAAGAAAAGTGGGGTGTGGGGTAGGGCACGGCGGGAAATAGGGGGGGAATGGAGGATGTGGTGCCCCCAGTGGCTCTTCCCTGTCCTCTGTCCCAATGCCTCATCTTCCAGGACAGCACAGCTGCCAGAGGGGTACTGCTCCTGGGGGCCTGTCATTGCTCTGAGCGGACAGGGCCACTCTCCACCTCAACCCAGGGGATTCAGCTGCCCCCAGGTGCCTGTCACTACCCCAGGCACTCTCCACTTTAGCCCCAGGGAATATGGCCATCCTGGGCACCCTCCACCCCAGCTCCCTGGGCACCACTGCCATGGGATGCAGAGGGGGTGCTGCTGCCAGACCCCAACCCAGCCTTGACTGCTGCCTTCCTGTCCAGGCTCAGCCTCGCCGTACGTGCCCACGGTGTGCAATGGCCGCGAGGTGGTGGACTCCACAACGTCATCCTTGTGAAGGACTGGGGGCCAGGCTGTGGTGCTGCCACGCGGCACCCCCACGGCTTCCCCAGGGAGAGCAGTGCCCGCAGCACGGCCCACTGAGGTGCCAGATGCAGCCGGGAGGCTCAGTCCCTGCCCCAGCACGAGCTACACATCCCACATGTCGGGTCATGGTACGTGTCACCCTTCCCTTGCACTGAGCCACGTCACATGTACCCTGTCCTCCACAGCCTGCACTGAGCCGTGGTGAACATCCCCACTCCCTGAGCTGAGCCACGGCGCACGTCCCCGACCCTCGCACTGAGCCACGGCACACGTCCCTCTGCGTCACCTGCACTGAGCCACCTTGCACCCACACCCCTGCACTGAGCCATGGTGAATGTCCCCCCATCCCTTGCACTGAGCCGTAGTGCACATCGCACGGACCTCGCACTGAGCTGCGGCACAAATACCCTCTCCTTGTCCCTTGCACTGAGCCCTGGTGCAGACCCGCCACCACCTGCACCCCGGGGCACATCCCCTGCCCCTCGCCCCCAGCCCCAGCGCCAATCTCTCTCTGACCCCTTTTCGCCAAGCCACGTTCCACCTCCTGCTTTCTGCTTGCGCCAATCCACGCTGCACCTCCCACTCCCTCGCTGTGGTGCCACACACGGAGCTGCCCTCGCCCCATCGCCCACCCCATTTTCCCAGTGAGATGCCTTTCCCATCGTCTCCTGTACCAAGCCTCGGACCATATCACCCCTTCCCTAGTGCTTTGCAGTTTTCCTCCTGGTTTCGGCCTCAGGAGAGCCACCGAGTGTGGCTGGGCTGGGCCCAAGCCCCCCCCCATCGCTTCCCTCGCCGTGTGTGGCGCTTCTCATCCCTTTTGTGGGAGACGGGGCAGGAGTGGGGGCGGACAAATGCCCGCTGACCCCAGCCCCTGCAGAACCCGGGGGGGCCATTGGAGGCTCAGGGCAAGTAACAGGACCCAGGTATTTGAGCCCAACCAAGTTTTTATGAGTAGACTTTTTCTGTGAACAAGAGTGTGATTTTTTTTTTGTAATTTATGTAAATAAAGTGGTTTTGGTGTTTTTCTTTTTTACAAAATGGACTGTTTCAGAGCTCAGGTGCAGCCAAAGCTGAGAGAAGGGGACAGACCCTCGCAGAGGGCAGAGCCACATAAGACATGGGGGCCACAAGGATCAGGGGCCATGTGATAACTCCCACTCACATCCTGCTGACCTCAGGGTGGTGGCTGCATCAAGGATGTGGGGCACAGCTCCAGGGACACAATGACCTGCTCCAGTGGCAGCAGGAACAGGGGGCTAGGAGCTGCCAGGGGATTCAGGGCTAGAGGCTGTTGTCTTCTGCTTCAGGGGGATGATGCAGATGCTGTTTTTGGCTTCTTTGATTCTCCACCACCGCCCGAGCCTGTGGATGAGATGGGGGGTTACCCTCCAACAAGACCCAGAAGAGGGGGAAGCTGCACCCCCAGGCAGCACCAGGGAGTGGGGACAGTACCGGTGCTCCTGCCCAACGCCAGCCACCAGGAAGTCACCAGCTGCTGAGAACTTGAGGCTGTTGACAAAACCCACCTGGAGGGGACAGGGTAGGGTGAATGGACAGGGCAGGGTGACGGCCTCCCACAGGCTTCTCCTGCTGCCCAAGAAGGGGAGCCCCTGCTGAGAGACCCTCCAGCCCAGCTCCAGAATTCCCAACCTGCCCATCCATCCATACCAAAGGGATGTCCAAGAGGTGCTCCAGCTTCCGAAATCCCTCACCACACTTCCAGAGCTTCACACTGCCACTGTGGGACCCTGGGGCACAGAGAGGAGACTGTCACACACCCCAGCCCAGGCATGGGAGCAGGACACACTTCCCCCACAGGCTGCCAGAAGTAGCCACCACACACCTGTTGCCAGGAGGTCACTGCTGCGCAGGGCAGCCACCGCTGAGATCCAGTATGGCTGCTGCAGGCCCTGGGCATCCTGCTCCCCATGAGCCTGCCGAGCCAGCGCCAGCGGCTTCTTCTTTGTCAGCCCCCACAGGGCTAAAGACCTGCAGGGGACGTGAGGTATGAGGGGGCTGAGGGGGCACCCTGCCCACCCCAGGCACCACCCCGGCCCCATTCTCACCCATCATCAGCACCAGACACCATGTGCTCCTCGTTGATGAGCTGGATACAGTCGATGGAGCCCCTGTGAAGAGGCAACTGCCAGAGTTACAAGCATGCTTTGGGATCCTGCTTAGGGGACAAGGGCTCACCAGGGCATCAGGATCTCCAGGGTGCTCCTGGTGATGCCTGGCACCCACACACTGCTGCCCCAGCTGGACATGCCTGCCCACAGCCCCCTCTTGCACCCCAGACCTACTGGTGCCCAGAAAACACGAGCTGTGATTCCTCGGGGATCTTCCAGAGCCGCACGGTGCCATCCCGTCCCCCCGCTGTCACACAGCACTCCCGGCTCAGGCTGTCCAGCCCTGTGATGACGTCCTGGTGTCCGAACCTGGTCCAGGAGATGACAAAGAGCTGTGGCAAGCAATGCCTTCTGCCCCTTCACCTCCCCAGGGCTGCTGGTGCACCCCTTGGAAGGGTCACTGGGATTCCCCCAGGTCTTACAGGGTCTCCACGTATGCATTCTCTGCCACGTCCCAAACCTTGACGCAGCGGTCGTGGGAAGCGCTGTACAGCTGGTGTGTGCCCTTTCGGAAGGACAGGCCCTGGGGACAGATGGACAGACACGGCACAGCAGTGAGGGATGGCGAGGAGGACACAGCTGCCTGGCCCCACAGGCATCGTCCCCAGTGCCCCCAACTCACCGAGACGGCGTCGCGGTGCCCTGTGAAGATGTGCAGGCGCTTGCAGGTGGCTGCATCCCAGATCATGATCAGCTTGTTCCTGTCTCCCGTAGCCTGGCACACAGCAGGGGATGCCTGAGACCCGCACCTTGGAGACCCATGGCCCACCCCTGCCTCCACTCCCACTCCATGGGCTTTGGGTGTCCCAGGGACCTATTCTTGACCCAGCAGGAAGTAGGGGCTGCTTTAACCCAGCATGCACATCTGGGCATGAGACTCTACCCCCAGCACCCCAGGAGAACACTCCCCATGGCCATCTCTCCACCCCTGTCCCCATACCAGGTACTTGCCGTCTGACGAAATGGCCATACAAAGGACATGGGATGCGTGCCCCATGTGCCGCTCCTCTGTGCCCTTCTTCCCCCCAGGCACCACGCACAGCCTCTTCCCACTGTCCACATCCCCTGCAGCAGGAAAGGCATCGCAGTCACCCTCTGGGAGCCTCCCACCACACCCAAAAGTGCCAATGAGCCTCCCACAGAACCTGAAATTATGCTCAATCCAAGAATAGCTAAGGGCCAAGCCTCCTCAGTGGGCACCTGGGTCCCTGCAGGGTTTGGGCTGGGGAATAGCCAGTCATAGCCCCAGGTAAACACTTGCATTTGATGAGGGAGCCGTCCTTGGAAGCAGAAAAAATGAATTTGTCATCAGGAGAGATAACCAGGCAGGTAACAGGCAGCTGGTGTCCCCGCAGCACACGGATCCTGGCTGGATCTGGAGGCTGTACCTGGAGGAAGAGCAGGATGTGAGCTGGGCTGCCCAGGACCCTTCCCCAGGCACGGGAGTACCCCAGCGCAGCACCCTGCCTTCTCCAGGGTGCCAGCAGCAGGGAGAAGGGCTGTGGGGTGCTGGCCGTGCCTTAGTGTCCCCAAAGCCAGCACTTGCAGCCTGGCATCCCCAGAACTGGGCACTTACATCTTTGGCGACCAGGCGCTGCAGCCGGCCTTTCTGCTCCAACTGGGGAAGAAGAGGAAGGCTCAGCAGAGGTGGCCTCAGTCCCGGTCCCGCGGGAAGGGGACACAGCCCGCTGCCGTCACCGGGACCGAGGGGCCGCGCCCGCCCTCTCCGCTCACCACATCCTCCTTCAGCCGGTCGCCGATGAGATCCGCCGGCTCGAGTTCCTCCTCCTCCTCCGCCCGCTCCTCCTCTGCGGCGGGACAGTGCATCAGGGTCGGGCTCAGCGCCCGGGGCCGCCCCGCCGGGGCACCGGCGCCGGGCGGGACTCACCGAGCTGGCGGAGCTCCTCCAGGTACTGTTTGGCCAAGCGCAGCTTCTTCTCCTGCGGCGTCTCCTCCACCTCCTCCTCCGCCGCTTCTCGCCGCCGCCGTCCCAGCAACGGGCTGCAGGGACATGCGTGCGTGAGCACTGGCACCCATCCGGTACAGGCATCTCCCGGTATCGGCACCCCTCCGATACGGGCATCTCCCGGTATGGGCACCCCGCTACGGTACCGGCACTCCCCGAGCGTAGCCTTTACCTCTCTGTCTCGGAATCGCTAGACACTTCCTCGTCGGCGGGCCGACCGGCCGTCGCCCGCGGTCTCCCATCGGCGCCCGGTGCCTGCGGAACAAGATGGGGCGATAGACGGGACGAGATGGGACGGGAACGGGGACGGGCGCAGCGAAAGCACCAGGGCGGCGACCCCGCTGGCTAGCCCTTCCTCGCCTCCCTCCTTCCATCCGCTCCCGGCCCGGCCCTTACCGCCGACCGCGGCCGCCGCCGTGCCGCCGCCCCGCGCGGGGCCTTGGCCCTCCTGCCGCCCGCCGCCGCCGCCAT
>VZRV01001391.1:314458-327027 GCA_013398115.1 Falcunculus frontatus | reverse complement strand
TGGCCACGCCCGCATCGCCGTTCCCCCCTCTCCGGTCCCGGTGCCCCGAGCGGGCTGGGGTGTCTCTGCCGCACGGACCGGCCACTCGTGCCGGGGACCCGCACCCCGGGACCGGTTGTCAGAGCCCCAGGGCCCCCAGCGCTGCCTCCTCTGCCCCCATGGCCCTTCGGGCCCAGTCCCGCAGCTGGCAGCCCCCCGTGCTGACGCGTGGATGGGTCGCTACTTCCGAAATCATGATCAACTCGTTCTGCCCCTTAACCAGCCTCCACTGTCGGGCATGGCCTCTGGTCCTGTCCCATGTCCTTTGTGGAGTCCCAGGGACCCGTCCTTGGCCATGCTGGGATAGTGTAATGCCTCTCTGTCTGGGACAGGTGATGGTCTAAAGAGCTAAAACCTGCTTTTGTGAAGAAATTTTATTATGTGCAAACAATCTCTTCTCTTTGGCACAGGGGGAATCAGGGAAGGACAGTGCAAATGCCCTGCACTGGTCTCTGTAAGGCAAAAGGCTTAGGGAGAGCCTGTCCCAGCCTGTGCAAGTGGATGCACCAGCTGGGGAGTGATGCTGCCCCCAGGCTCAGCACCCCAGAGCATGACAACCAGAGCCACCCTCTCTGCCTGGAAGCCTGTGGGGCTACGAAGTTTTGGTCTTGGTGGCCCTAGGCTGCTCTGGAGCTGTCGCTCAGTCTCTGAGGCTGCAGGAACCCATGCCAGGGGCAGTGTGGAAGGAGCTGGGTGGACAAGGAACCCACCTTCCCATCCATCCAGGCAGCAGGAGCAGAAGGGCAGCTGTGGTCAGGGAGGGGAGCTCTGCCTAGGAACTGAGCAAGCTAGAACTCATGGGGGCACATCTGAAGGGACCAAACTCCACTGGCCAAAGGGCCGGCCAGGTTGGGAATCCCACCTTGGCCTCACCCCTGTCCTGGTCATGCAAGTGAAAGAGCAGCGGCAGCAGACTGTCCTGCACCTCCTTCTTCATCATCTTCTTTGTGGTGCCCTCCATAATCCCCATCACGACTTGAGACAGACGGAAGGAGAGCTCCCGCACAGTGTCCCAGTGCTTGGGGAGGAGGGGCGGGCGTGAAGATGGACATCCCCAAAACAGCCTTGGGCAGCCCTGCTCCAGAAGGGAGCGGAGCTGCGGCAGTGCAGGTCTGCCCAGCGGGGCTTGGTGTCCCTGGGACTGGGGGAGGGCTGGGTAGGTCAGGGTAGGGTGTGCCGCCTTCCTGCCACGGCCAAGGCTCGGTGAGTCCATGCGGGAATTTGGGAGCAGCTCCGGTGGCGCGGACGGTGCGTCCTCCGGCCGCCAGAGGGCGCGGGGCGGCGCGGGGCGGCGCGGGGCGGGGCGGAGGAAGTGACGGCGACGGCAGGGCCGGAGAACGGTACGGGCGGGACCGGGCTGGGGCAGGGGAGCCGAAGGGAGAAGGGCAGGGAGAGGGGCTTGGTGGTGGTTCAGTGATGGGTTCAGTGATGGGGTCGGTGATGGGATGGAGTCAATGGTGGGGCAGTGGTGGGTCAATGCTGGGGTCAGTGGTGAGGTCAACGGTGGGGNAGTGGTGGGTCAATGCTGGGATCAATGGTGAGGTCAACGGTGGGGCAGTGATGGGTCAATGCTGGGGTCAATGGTGAGGTCAGTGGTGGGGCAGTGATGGGTCAGTGATGGGTCAATGCTGGGGTCAATGGTGAGGTCAATGGTGAGGTCGATGATGGGTCAATCCTGGGGTCGGTGATAGGGTCAATGATGGGTTGGTGGGGGGGTCAGTTATGGGCCAGTGATAGGGTCAGTGATGGGTGAGTGGTGGGTCAATGGCAGGTTAACGACAGGTCAGTAATGAGGTGAGTGTTGGGTCAGTGGTGGTCAGTGGTGGGGTGGGTAGCTGTGTTCAGGAGGTGCAGCCGTGAGGTGGGAGCAGCGATCAGCTGGGCGATGCTGTTTCAGTTTTTGCACCACGTGTGGGTGCTGTGTGGTTTGGAGCACTCGGGGTGCAGGCAGGGTGAGTGCTCAGTGTGGGGGTGCAGTGTGGGAAGTGGGGGGTGTCGTGTGGGGCCCTGGACAGGCGTGTCATTCACACCGGGGAAGCAGAACCAGGCGCTGTGGTTGGTCATGAGCCTGGGCTGCTTCCTGCCGCGCTGGCACCCAGGGCGAGGGAGCCGGCAGCAGCAGCAGGGTGAGTGTGAGCAGGGTGGGTGTGAGCAGGGTGGGTGTGAGCAGGGTGAGCATGAGCAGAGTGACTGAGCAGGGTGAGTGTGAGCAGGGTGAGCACAGAGAGGATGGGTGAAGGCAGGGTGAGTGGCAGGCAGGTGCTGTTGGAGTCCTGGCATAGCTTTGCTGGCCAGATAGAAGGAAACCATCACCCACTCAGGAGTGCTGGTGGGGTCTGGCCTTTGAAGGGGACAGTGCAGGCTGGGCTGTGAGGCAGGAGTCTTGGAGCTAGGGGGGTGACTTTGGAGAGCACCCCAGGGTGTGGGAGGACAGGCTCAGGCCCTCCCCAACCCCCAGAGGGGAAGTGGGGCAGTTTGCTCAATCCTAGTTAATAAACTGGCATGTTGGTTCCTCCTGCCTTCTGCCTGCAGTTTCTCCTTCACAAGGGGAACTGCCAGGCTGAGAGAGGAGACTCCATGGCACACTGTAGGTTTTCTGACCCCTCGGAGGTCATTGGGGCTCCTCAGAACCCCGACACTGAGGACATGTGTGATGAGCTAGCTGGTCTGATGGGTGCTGAGCTGGCAGGAGCTACTGGCAGGAGCTGAGGAGGAGGCAAGGCCGGCACTGTGCCTCCTGCCACTCTGCTGTTTTGGCAATGCCAGACCTGCCTGCAGGTCTCATGGCATGAATTCCTGGAGCTGGCACCATGTGTCACTTCCTTGCCATGAATCTGTCGTTTGACCTTGGACCCGCCGAACCTCTTATGAACTCATCAGGCTGTGCTGCTGGGGAACCGTGCCTGGGCTGGGGGTAACACACGCATGGTCTGTGCCTTACTGCCTCTAAGCTGTGACCTGCTTGGTTTCCTGTCAGTGAGAAGAATGGGCTCCGTGTCAGAGGAGCTCAGCTTGGTCCCCTTGCACCAGAGGCCGGAGCTGCTGGAAGCCTGTGCCAAGCTGCTGGGCGAGGAGTGGGGGAAGAGCCGGGCGTCGCGGCTCCACACGCTCCAGCGCTCCTCGGACGCCTTTCCCGCCTGCCTGCTGCTGCTGCGGAGCCGGGGCCCCAGCGAGACCCCTGCTGCCCGGGAGGGGCCCTGCGAGCTCGTGGGCCATGCCCGACTCTCCCGCGTGGTCGGCCGTCCCCATGACCTCTTCGTGGAGAGTGTGGTGGTGGCCCGGGCGCTGCGGGGCCAGGGCTATGGGCGGCGGCTGATGGAGGCCACCGAGCAGTGGGCCCGGGCCCGGGGCTTTCGCTGCCTGCACCTCACCACCCACGACAAGCAGCATTTCTATGCCCACCTGGGTTTTGTCCTGGGTGAGCCGGTGCAGAGTGTGGCCTTTCTCAGCCCTGCTATATCCTCTGAGGTGCTGCGGCTTTTCTCCGCCCCTTCTGGGGCCACCACTGTCACCATCACCAGGCCACGGGTACCTGCTGCCCCCCCGCCTCCCATCCCACCCCTCACTGTCCCTCCACCACCTCCCCCACCGACTGTGATCTGGGCGAGGGGTGTCCTGGCTGAGAGCAGCGAGCAGAGCCTCCTGAAAACCTCACACCGTGATGCCAAAGGGCTCCCCATCTTCTGGATGAAGAAGGACATCTGAGGGGCTGGGGCCCCGAGCCAGTGATTAAAAGCAGTGCGGGTGGGAGCTGCCCGCCGCAGCACTGCCTGATTGCCTGCCATTCTTCAGGGCTGGCACCAGCTCCCCAGCCTTCCTGGTTCACCCTGATCCCGTTGCTGAGGGTGGTGCTAGCAGGGACATGGTTCCCATACCCTGCCCTACCTGGGCACGCTGCCTCTGCTCCCACCTGGCCCCCAGCTCGCCTGGCTGGTGCTCTGCGACCACCAGCAGGGTGGGGAGCCAGGCCCACCCCAGGCTGTGGGGTTGGCACTAGTCCCCAGGAGCACTGCCCAGTCCCACCAGTGTCTCCTCCACTCAAGATTTGCTGTGGGGCAGCTGGGGCTGACGGCATGTGGTGGCCTCCAGCATGGCCACAAGCTGTCCTCACTGAGCAGCCTGGGGAAACCAAGGCACAGGATGGCTGGGGGGGCACTGGGGGAGTAGGGCACGGTGGTGGGGCTGCAGGGTCAGGTCCCCTGCGCTGCACGGTAAGGAGGGGCCAAACCCCCCCTAAGGCAGCTGGCATCAGTGAGAGCCAGAGGCATGGGAGCGGGAAGGTCAGAGAGAACGTCCGGCCTCGCAGCGAGGGATTAGCACTGCCCTTGCTGCATCACGCGGCCCCTGGGCCCATTCCCCGCCTAATCCCTTCATTCTGGGCAGCTGGCCAGCACCGGACAGGGGCACCAGACCCCTCTGGCTCTGCCTGGGCTGTGAGGGACAGAGCTGCCTCTTTGGCCCCACTATGCCTCTTGGGGGACTGGCAGTGCTGAGGCAGGAGGGGTCTGAAACCCCCAAGTGTAACCAAGTCCTGTCAGGTTTTGGGGTGGGCAGCACATCCCTGCAGGGCAGCAGAGCCCCTGTGGCCCATCCTAGCCCACCCTCTGCCAGGGTGGCAGTGCCTGCATTGCTGGGGTACCCCTGCTGCATCCCACAGCCTCACCCCCATGGCTCTCCTTTCCTCTCAGGGTGCTGGCCCACAGGCAGCTGGTGAGGCGGGATGGTGCTGGTGCTGGTGCTGTGGGCCTGCCTGGCACTGGGCACAGGCAGTGAGGAGAGCCCGGCACCCGAGCCCCTGGCAGGCGGCCAGCCCTTTGCCGTGGTGTGGAACGTCCCCACCGGCCGCTGCCAGCACCGCTTCGGCGTGGGGCTGCCCCTCAGCGACTATGGCATCGTGGAGAACCAGGGCGGCCACTTCGCCGGCCAGAACATCACCATCTTCTACAAGAACAAGTTTGGGCTGTACCCCTACCTGTCACAGCAGGGTGTCCCCCTCAATGGGGGCATCCCCCAGCGTGTCCCTCTCAGCACCCACCTCGACAGGGTGGCCGAGGACATCCGCTTCCTCCTGCGACCTGCTTTCCGTGGCTTGGCCGTGGTGGACTGGGAAGAGTGGAGGCCCCTCTGGGCCCAAAACTGGGGGCCCAAAAAGATGTACCGGAGAGCCTCGGAGCAGTGGGTGCGGGAGCAGCACGGCGTCCTTCCGGCACGGCGGCAGCTCCGACTGGCCCAGTTGGAGTTCGAGCAGGCAGCACAGGCTCTCATGGAGGAGACGCTTCTGGTGGGCCGAACCCTGCGCCCTGGGGGGCTCTGGGGTTTCTACCTCTTTCCCGACTGCCTCAACAGCAACTGGGCCAAGGAGGCAAACTACACCGGGCAGTGCCAGCCGGCGGAGGTGCAGCGTAACAACCATCTGGGCTGGCTCTGGGCCGCCTCTTCTGCCCTCTACCCCAGCATCTACCTGCCGCTGGCGCTGCCGCCCGCCCTGCGCCGCCGCTACGTGCACCACCGGCTGCGAGAGGCCCTGCGTGTGGCCGCCTTCGGAGCCGACGGCCTCCTGCCCGTGATCGCCTACTCCCGCCTCTCCTACCGCCGCTCGTCCCGGTTCCTGCAGCTGGTAAGCACTGCGGGGCCGGAGCTGGCTGTGGGTGTGATGGTGTGTGTTCTGGTTGGCACAGGGACAGAGGCTGTGTCCCCCAGCCCGGTCACGTCTCTGTTCCCGGCAGGCTGACCTGGTGCACACCATCGGGGAGAGCGCGGCACTGGGAGCGGCTGGACTCGTGCTCTGGGGAGATATGTCCTACTCCCGCTCGGCTGTGAGTATGGCCCCCCGCTGCACTGGAGGCGGTGGGCAGCAGGAGGTGGCATGGGATGTACAGGATGGCCACATCCCCTGTGCCCACCAGGGAGGGCTGGCCAGAAGGTCTCCAGTGCCGGGGTGGGTTCTCACTGGTGCTTCCTCCCCAGGAAAGCTGTGCCAGCCTGCGTCACTACCTCGTGTCCACCCTGGGTCCCTACGTGGCCAGCGTGACGGCAGCAGCCCGGGAATGCAGCTATGGGCAGTGCCACGGACACGGGCGCTGCGTGCGCCGGCAGCCCCACGACCTGGGCAGCCTCCTGCACCTTGGCCCCGGTGCCGGCCCACTGGCCGCTTTCCGCTGCCACTGCTACCGCGGCTGGGCAGGTGACAGCTGTGCCCAGCGGGTCCGGCTCAGCCCTGCCACCTCCTGCCAGGTGCCCACCCACGCTCACAGCCTCTATGGGCACAAGGATCTCACATCCTCTGACACCTGTGTGCCACAGGGCACATGGGGCTGGTGACCAAGGCTGGGGACCGCCACGGTCCCCCACCCCAGCAGTGCTGCTGCTGGCACTTCCTATGGTCTCATTAACTTAAATAAATTCTCCTGGCACAGCTGGCATGGTCTTTGTGGGTAAAGCTGGGGGGCTCTGTGGTACCCCCAGGCTGGGCACAATTGGCGTCGTTGCTGAGAAGCAGCACAGACCCCAGTTTGGCTCTGGATGGGTCCAAAAGTACCTCAGTTTTCCTGCATGGGCTCTGCCCTGATCCCATGAGCTGGCAGCCCCTTTATGTGTGAAAAGGGGCATGGGGCATGGGGCACTGCCACAACCTGCTGTTCCTTTGCCACTGGCACTGTGCTGCCAGCAGCCCTGACCACGCCACCATGCCCCCCTCCCCACAGCTATTTTTATCGCCCCCCAACTGTGTTTCTCACTGTCCTATTTTAAGCGGCGCAGTTGGCGCACCAGGAACCCAGTGCCCGGCTCCTGGGGGCCCTGCACCACTTCACTGCCTGCTCACCCTGCCCGGGCACAGGGAGCCATGCCCAGGGAGGCTGCAGAAGGTACACTGGGGAGTGGGCTTGGGGCTGGCGGGGGCCCTGGCACCCCAGGGGACATGGGGTCGTGTGAGACTGTGGGGTTGGGATGGAAGCAGTGGACAGATGGTGCCCTCTGCCATGGGGGCTGTGCGCAGAGATGCCTGCCCAGGGAAGAAGGGGGTCCTGGAGTGCTGCAGGTGTAGGGTAGCAGGGTTTGGAGAGGGTGCAGGCAGCTGGCTGGCAGAGCCCCCTGCACCAACCCTATGCGACCAGCTGTGCCCCCCACCGGTGGGAAGTGGGTGCAGGGGTGATGTGGGTACCTATGGGGCAGCCCCTGGCTAAGGGTAGGGCCATGGGAGGGTCTGAGGGGACTCTGGGTACCAGCTGAGTTCCCCCAACCCTGATGCCTGCCAGCCCCGTGGGTGACACACAGTTTGGACAGCAGCAGCACGGCGCCACGCTGCCCAGCGACACACCACTGACCCCGGGAGGGATTGGGAGTGGGCACAGTGCCAGCCTGCCCTGCTCTGCCATGGGCACAGTGCGTGGGCCCTGCCCGCTGCTCAAAAATACACAAACACCTGGAAAATAATCTTTTCCCTCTACCCCAATGCAGGCATGGTTTCTTCCCAAAACAGTGCTGGAGAAATGCCTACTTCCAAAAAGCCCCCTCAGTCCTATGTGACATGCCCACTAGGACAATGGGCACCAGGGCCCCGTGGCACAGCACACACCCCACATCTCCATCTGTGCACCACCAAGCAGCACAGTACCTGCGGGGCGAGCCGGGCCACACTGCAGACTGGCGCTGTGCTGCACCTGCCCACCAGCTTCCAGCTGGCCCTTGGAGCCCCAGCCAGTCCCACAGTGCCTGGGCTATCCTGTCTGGGGGGTGGCACATTCCTGCCCCTAAGCCAGGGCCAGATTCCATCCCCACTAACAAGGCTCCCGGATCGTGGCCACCAGGCACCCGCTAACTGCTCTGATGACAGCGGTGGGGCCAGGGCGGCACAGCCAGGGCTTGCCCACTGTGGCTGCAGGGCTGTGCCAAGGGAACACCAGCCTTGGCTGCCTGCCCTGGTGCAGCACCGGGCTGCCAAGGCTGGATCCCCCCGGCAGGGCTCTGGTCCCACAGGGGTGCCCGGGGCAGGTGGGGGCTGTGGGCAGGGCACGGGCTGACCCTTTGCCTCTGCTTCAGCAGACAGCATGGGAAGGGCCGAGGGTGCCACGCCAGCAGAGCCTGGGGACCCCGACAGCAGTGAGTCCGGAGCCATCAGCCTGCGCCCCGTGGAGTCCATCAGCGACCTGCACTGGGCCTCGGGCGGGCACAAGGGCACAGAGGGTGAGAGCACTGCAGGGAGGGCTGTGCTAGCCCCGGCTGTGCCCGTGGCCAGGCTCTGACCCCTTCTCTCCCCTGCCTGCAGGCAACGGCCCAGCTCCCTCCAGCAGCCTGCGCCAGCCCCCGCCTCGGCCCGTGTCCCCCGTGCCCCCGCCGCTCCTGCCCACCCTGCGCCCCGTGCCCCCCGCCAGCCCCTGCCCCTGCCTCGGGCCTGGCCACCCCCTTCTGCTGGCCCTGCTGGCGCTCCTGGCACTGTCGAGCCTGGTCCTGGCCACACTGGCCATCTACCTGAGTGGTACGTGGCACTGGGCAGGGTGGGGAGACGGGGAACTGTGGGGGGGCCAAGCTGCCCACCCCCAGCATGTGCCCATCCTCTCCCCACAGTCCTGCAGAGCCAGTCGGTGCGGGCGCTGGCCCAGTGGCTGGAGAGCCAGGAGGACGCCGTGCACCAGCTGCGGGCAGCCAGCAGGCAGCTCTGGGCTCGCCTCAATGCCAGTGCCCAGCCTGGTGGGCACCGCTGAGCTGCCCCTGGCCCCACCATGGGCTCCAGGCCACCACGGGAAGGGGCACCGAAGGGCAGGAGGGGGGAGCCTTACCCGCTAAGACCTGGCAGCATCACCCCTCGGGGCACAGGGGCAATGCCGGGCCCCTGTCCCAGGCTGTGAGAGAAAGGGAACGGGCTGTAAGGACCTGCATCCGCCCCAGTGACAGCCCTTCCTCTTAACAAGGCAGAAGGCGTACTTCAATTAGCCTTTTAATTACCTCTTACAATCAAAGTCTTAGAAAATCACCATGATAGATACATTCCCAGGGTGGCAGGCACTGCCAACTGGCAAGGCCCCATGCCTGCCTGGGCAGCGGCCCCCCGCCGTAATTAACTTCCCACAAGATTACTATTTCATATAAAGCATTTGGCTGGAAAAGGGCTGAGAGTGGGCAGCTGGCAGGGCTGGGCAGAGCTTGCCACTCCACACCGCTCTGCCACCATCCCTGGTGCCAGGCTGGCTGGGGAAGCAGGGGCTGTACCCGGCTTGGCAGGGCAAGGAGAACATGCCTGCCACAGGCACAGACACCAGGACCAGCTGCTCTGCAGCCCTGCACGGCTCTGCCCTCCCACCCACCCTTCAGGCTGTGCCAGGCCACCCTGGTGCCCCTGCAGGACTGTGGAGTGGGTACACGAGCCCTGCCTCTGAAAGGGGCTGCAGGAGCCTGGGTAAGACCCCCTCCCACGATGCAACACGGATCCCCAGCCACAGAGCAGGCACACGGCAGCAGGGCACCACCTCCCCCTGCTCTTCTTTTATCCTTCCTATTTTTTGGTAAAAAAATAAAAGAGGGGGCAGCCCCCAGCGGGGCAGCTCCAGGCATTAAATACTCTGCTGTACATGAATAAAAGCCCGAAGGCTGGGGGCACCTGCCCCTCACAGTGCTGGGTCTGCAGTCCATGTGGGCGGGGGGCTCTGCCCCCCTCTGCCCGTCACAGCACATCCGCCCGCTTGTCCCGCACGCGACTCCGGGCTTTTGTGCGGGCTTTGAAGGCAGCCGAGTTGTAGAGGTGCTGCAAGGAGAGGGAAGGAGAGATAGGTTAGGGATGCCCCTCTGCCCACCTCCCCACCAGCACTCACCACACTCAGGCACTCAGCTGGAGCCCATGGTGGCAGAGGAGGGGACTGTGGGCACAAATCTGGGAGGTGGCACTCACCTTCTCGAAGCGGGAGACCTTGCTGGCTTTCAGAGCAGCTGCATCCAGCACCAAGGGGGGCCCGAGGCCAAAGATCTCCCGTAGCAGCTCATTGTTCTGTGGGAGCAGGAGTCTGTCAACACCCACCAGCATGAGCCCAGCACTCCCTGGTGCATCTGCCCAGCCCCTACCTGGAGGTGGTGGTGGATGCCGGAGCCCAGCACCTCCTTAAAGGTTTGGTAGGTGCGCTGGCGTGCCCAGCTGTCCAGGTACATGCACTCCAGGCCAAATCGGATGGTTTCCTCTTGGTATTCCCCAGTCTGAGCAGAGAGAGGGGCATCAGCAATAACCTGGGCACCAGCCCTCTGTGGCCCCTGGCTCTCCACAGAGAGAAATCACCAGGCACCTGGGAAGCAGCTGGACAGCGAAAGGCTCAGCAGGGCAGGGCAGCACCAGGCTCTGGTACCTCAATGAAATGCAGGATGTCCCGGAAGATGGATCGCTGCTTCCGTCGGTCTGTCTTGGCTCGGTACTTGTTGCTCTCAGTAGCCAGGACCTTGAGCTGGGCACACAGGAACTCTGTATCTTGCTGGCACAAGTCCTCCTGCCAAAAAGCAGAGGATTTAGAGGGATGGGCTCCAGGCACTGCCCACTGCCATGGCCAGGACGGGGCTGGGGGATCACTGGGGCCAGCCCCTCTGCCTGAGCGCCTGCTGGTGACACCAGTCAATGCCAGCTCGGCCAGGGCATGGGCAGGGTGTCACAGCAGCTCCCTCCCTGCTGCCTGGTTACTGCCCACCCACTGCTCCCACTGCCACAGCCCACCCCTTACCTCCAGGTCCCGGGCCAGCTCGAAGAGCAGTGCGATGGTTTCCCCGGCCAGGATGCGCAGGGCAACGCTGCTGCTGGTCAGCAGTGGGGGCAGCTGCAGCCAGCGACTGGGACAGGCAGGCAGAAGGGCAGTCAGGAAGGCCAAGCACTGCCCCAGGGGCTCCCTGCTCCACAGCTGGCTGCCCCACACCAGCCTCCACTCACCCCACACCCCACTCACTTGTCCAAAATGCTCCTGAGGTGGGAGGGGGGACAGATGGTGAGGAGCAGGGACCACGACTGGAGTGCGCTGCAGTGCAGAGGCCCGTGCTGGGCAGGTGCCGAGCCCTCTTCACCTGTGCTGGGGGGGCTGAAGATGCCCTCCAAGCAGGACAGGCATGAAACCAGGTCCTGGAGGAGAGAAACTCACCAGTCAGACCACAGCTGCCATGAAGATGCCACGGTGAGCTGTGTGCTGGGGACCGAAGGGGACCCACCATGCCAAGGGGTGCCAGGAGCCCCTTGGGGCAGGAGAGGCTACTCCACCCACAATACCCCATCTCTGCAACACAGACCTCCCCCCAGCTCAGCTCCACACTGCCCAGGGAAGGGGCCTGGGCTGTCACTGATATCTCCGTACCCCTACCCCAGCTCAGCTCCAGGCTGCCCTGGCACCATGGGCTGAGGGCAGGTGGCACAGCAGCCCCTGGGTACCCTCCTGCAGGGGTACAGACGACACCCAGGCGCAGTTACCTCGAGGTCAGCAGCAGCAATGTAGCAGCACATGCCCAGGGCCGTGGCACACTGGCAAGAGAAGTGAGGGAAACACAGTCAGATCAGGCCTGATCCAGCACCCAGCCAAGGGGCAGCCGGGTTGGGGTGTCCCTGCTTTGTGCCACCCCACTCCATAGCACCCAATTCTTTTGCCCTCCCGGGACTGCAGGGGCCCCCAAAGGCATTTTCTGGGCTCTCCCCACCACGGAGGTGTCCCCAGGAGGAAAGGGGCCAGGCCTTACACTCTGCCGGGCGCTGGGGCTAGCTGTGCTGTCTGTCAGGACACTGACGAGCAGGGGCTTCAGGCTGCGGAACACCTCATCTCCCTCCGGGCCAGAGCCCATCTGGAGGCAGAGGAGGGTGAGGACGGTGCCCGCCAGCGCCTGCTCCTCCCCTTTACCTGTGGGCAGCACGAGAGACCTCCCTCAGACACGGGTCACCGGCCCCGCCGCCGCCCGCCCGCCCGTACCCTGACCTTTCTTGAGACACTTCTCCAGGGAGTCGGTGAGCGTGAGGCGGCGCTCCAGCAGGAACTCGGACAGGGTTTTGGAGGACAGGGCCAGGCGCAGGCTCTGCAGTGCCACCTGCCGCGCCCTGGCGCTGCGAGAGACCGCGGGACGTCACGGGCTGGGGTGTCCCGGCACGGGGCACGGCCCTGCCCCTGGCTGGCACTGCTGGCAGGGGCGGGCAGCGTGCCAGGAGCGCCCACGGGGGTGACAGCCGCTCCTCACCTCTTGTCCAGGAGGTTGTCCATGTGCTCTTTCAGCCTGTCCTCTACCTCCTCCTCCTGGCCTTGCTCACTCGCCGCCTCGCTCCCTGCCCGGGCGGCACCACGTGAAGCCGGGGAGCCCTCGGGTAGGGGACACCGCGACCCACGTGGGGGTCACCATGGGGTCCGCGTGGCTCACCTGGTCCCTCGTCGGCGGGACTGACGCTCTCACTGGCGCTGCTGCAGTGGCTCAGCACCTCGCTGCCGGCCTCCTCCTCGCTACCGGGCGAGCTCGCCCTGGCGCTGCCGGTGCCGCCTGCGGGGGTGCGGAGCAGACACGTGTGAGCCCGGCGCTGTCACCTCGGCGCTGTCACC
>VZRV01001391.1:273956-293988 GCA_013398115.1 Falcunculus frontatus | reverse complement strand
TGGGCGGGCAGTGGGCAGGGGGTGGGCACTGGGAGGCCAGAGGGTGGGCAGAGGGTGTGGGCAGGCTGTGGGCAGCGGGCAGGGCGTGGTCAGGGGGCGGGGAGGGGGCAGGGCGCGGCTGTGCCTCCGGCTGCCGGCAGAGGGCGGTCGGGCACCGGCCGGGCCGTGCCGCTCCGCCCCCGCGCTCCCCGGTGCTCCCGGGCAGGGCCATCGCCAGCCCGCAGAGTCACGGGGCGGCCATGTCCCGCGTGGGCGGTGTGGGGTCACCAACGCCATGCCCGTCCCTCCAGCCGGTGGAAACCGGGAGCGGCTGGCCGGCGGCGGGGGATGGCGCGGTGCTGCCGTAGCACCACGCTGACCTTGCCGGCGGCACAGCGGGAGCGGGCAGCGCTCTGGGCAGAACCGGCGGAGCTGGAGCAGCCGCCCCTGGCGTGGCACCCATGGACTGACCTTTCCAGGGACACGCGTAGTGCCGGGAGAGCAACTGGGGGCCTGTATCCCCATCCCCACCCTGGTGTAGTGTCACCATTGTGTCACCATTGTGTCACTATTGTGTCACCATTGTGCCACGGTGGCCACTGCTGCTGGTGATGGCATTCCCCATACCCATCCCAGCCTTCATCTGTGCTTGCTGCAGCCCACCGAGCCCGGTGCTGGTGGCAGGCGGGTCCTGCTGCTCACAGGCAGAGTGGGCGTCCCAGGAATGCCACGGGAGTGGGTGGTAGGACTTTGGGTGGTGTGGGATGTGCCGAGAGGGAATGGGACTGGAGCTGGCCTCTGGTATCCCCCTGGCATCTGGTGGGACCGGGGTGCCTCTCCAACAGGGGAGCTCTGGGAAGGTGCTGGGGGGATTTCTGTGAAGCACTGTGCTCTACTGGTGGGGAAAGGTTTCAGGGAATTGGGCTGTGGGGGAAACATGTGAGGCGGCTACGCAAGGCCATGGCACATGCCCTGGGCTTGTGCTGGCCTACTGCCACCAAGCAGCTGGCCCCGGCCGGCCCGCAGCCCCAGGGACTGGCCCAGCCCCATGGCAAACAGTGCTGAATTGGGCGAGCTGACCCTTGGACTGGGCAAGGAGGGACAACCCCGCACCCAGGGCCAGTGGTCTCAGTGCCACCCTGGCTGTACCTCACTTCCCCCATTGCAGGCAGCCCCTCTGCCAGCACGGTGGATGCTTATCCTGGTTTCTGTTTCGTCCTCCCGGCTCAGCCCCTGCAGGCCCTGGGCTCACTCCTGGCTGTGGGGCAGGTGGGTCAGTACCATTAGCCCCCTGGCAGCACCAGGCAGAGTGGTGCTGCCAGCTCTGCTGGGTGGCAGAGGTCCCAGGGACAGGAGCACTGGGATTGCCGGGGGCTGGCTGCACGCCAGCAGTGGCAGGAGCCGGCCGGGGCTGTTTTCCTCTCTGTTTGCTCGGCCCTGGGGACGGCCAGCGATGCGGATCAAGGCCGGCGTCCTTCGGGCAGCCAATTGTCAGCCAGCTCGGAGGGGAGGGAGAGGGGCAGCCGCCCCAGGGCTTTCCCAACCCTGGAGAGGGCCACCATGCCAGCACCGCCCAGCCTGAAACAGTACCAGGTTTAGTCCACCCAAACACAAGGCTGGGTGATGCCAGCAGAGACCCAGGGGCGCTGACACCCAGCACCTGGCGCTCCCCAGCTGCCCCTTGGTTGGGGCAGGCACCCCACATCCCACCACTGTGGCAGCTCAGGAGCCCCAGTGCTGGGGGACATGGCAGCCTCAATCCTGAGCTCCAGCATGTCCTTTTGTGCTTCTCTTGCTGAATCCTTTTCCCTGATGGGCCATGAAAGGGCTTTTATCCCCTCTCCTCTTCATGGCTGGATCACACCCAACAGGAGCCTGTGGTGGACTGTCTGGCCCTGGGACTGACAGTCACCCCAGCCAGTGTGGGGGTTCAGGACAGCCCTATGAGTGCCTCTGTAGGGAGCCGGAGCAGACTGCTCTTTCACTGGGACTGCAGGGACCATACCTGCTCCTTGGTCAGCTCTGGACTGACCACAGTGCCCCGGGGAGAGGAGGGACACGGCTGTGTCCACGTCTCCGTTTTTGGCCCAGTTATAAATAACTCTGAACAAGGATGCTACAGTTGTCTGGGCTGAAAGGTGTCCCTGGTCCTCCGCTGCTCCCCGGTCCCCAGCTCCCCAGCCATCTGCCACCCTGCTGCCCAGGCCCTGGGCAGTATGCCTGGCATCCCCTGGGGGCCTCCCAGCCGGCTCCACGCTCCCTGACAGCTTGCAGGAAGCTTGGAGGTGAACAGGAGAGCCCCTTCCCCAGGGACTGGAGACCCCCCAACAGTGCCCCACATTTCCTTCCACTGCCCCATGCTGGAGCTCTGCTCCAGCTCTGCTAAATATTATGTGCCCTCTCTGGCTGCAGCTCATCCCTGGACCTGGTGTCCCAGAGAATTTGGGGTGTAGGACAGCTCAGCCCTGTTGTCCTGAGCTGCTGGCATCACCTTGTGCCTCCTCAGAGTTTCTGGTAGCTGCCTGAGCTCCCTGCCTGTCCTCAGGAAGCCTGGGTGACTGCAGTGTGGAATGCCGAGCTCCCTGTGGTATGGAAGACCCTGAGCCTTGGGGAGCTGATGGAAGGCAGCTCCCAGCCCGGAGAGACTCAGGCCCCGTGCACGTGGCAGTGTTCCCCTGGGAGCAGGGGTCCCCCTGCAGAGTGGAGCCGCATCACCATCCTGAGGGATAATTGCCAATCATCCCTCCAGCAGCTGGTGGCACCCAACATCTCTTTGCCCACCCAAGAGAAAATACTGGTGGCCACATGCCTGGCTTTCCAGTGGGACGTGGGGAGCAACAGAGCCCAGCAAGTGGGGAAACAAGCCGAGACTCAGGGGAGCTGGGCAGTGGGTGCTGGATGTTTCAGGAGCATCATGGCTACTTGGGTTTGCTGGGCTTGAAAGGCATTTGAGTTGCATTTAAAGGCATTAAAGTCCTTGCTAAGTCCTTGCTTAATTACCTTAACGGCATTTCAGCCTTTGCTGCAGGATGGTCAGCCCACAGAAACAAAGCCCCTGGCCCTGGTGGGGCTGTGGGTGCTGCCAGTGGGGACAGTGGGGACATGGCTGTCCTGCCTTGGTGGCAGAGATGAGCAGGCTGCCAGCAGGTGCCAGCACCTCTGGAGGGGACTGAAGGGACAGCCTCTCTGTGCCAACAGGAACAGTTTATTTCCATATCTTAGGGCTCAGGGCATCCTCTTGCCCTCAAGTGCTCCCAAGCAGCCATGGTGCTTGATGGATTGGAGCAGGGGGAGCCTGTGTAGGTCCCTCCAAACCCCTCAGTGGTGCAGGGAGAAGCATCGGGGTTACCCCGGGGCTCGTCCTCCAGTCCTTGGTTCCCAGATTGTGGCTTGGCAGGGAGGCGATTGAGGCAGAGATAACCCACCCTTCAGGTCTGCTGAGCAGCGCTTTGCTTCTGGCTTCTGTAAAGTTAATTGGTTTCGAGGTTCCAGGAACAAACGAAGGAGAAAAACCCACTCTCCGATGTGCGGGATCATTGAATGCTCTCTGGTGAGTTATAATTGCAAATCATGTTTTGAAATCACATTAACCAATTAGCCCGTGTTGTTGTTGTGCCCTGCCACATGACAGCGTGTGCCGCGAGGGAGGCGGCGGTCAAGGGCGAGGGAGGGGGCCACCAGCTGCTCCCCGCCACCTCCATGTCCAGGCACAAGCTACCAGCACCGGGGTGCTTCTGAGGAGGGAGGGCTGGGGGGAGGAAGGCTCCAGCCCTGGACATGGCCTCGGGTGTCACTCCGGAGTCCACCCAGCCCATGCTGCTGGCCACAGGCATCCCTCTCCTCTTTACAATCAGCATTCCTTTTGTGCCTCACTTGCTTCATGGTTATGGGGTCAAGAGGGCAGTGGGGGTCTTGGAGCCCCTATGTGTGCTGGCACTGTGTCTGTGGGATACCCAGTGATGGGCACCAGAGGCACCCACTGGAATGTTCCCTGGAAAGGGCAATCTCTGGGAGACTTCTTGCTCGAGAGGTCACGGTGGTGGCGGGGGGAACACTGCTTGGGCTGCAAATCTAACCATTATCTCTGCCGTATCTTCCTGCCATCTGGGCTCTGGGAACAGCGGGCAGAGGCAGGCAGCAGCCGGCAGTGGGCTCAGGGGCCGGGGGAGGAAGCCGAGCGTGACAAGGAGAGCGTGCCCTGGCCATACATGGCACCCACTGCTTCGTGCCTGGGTCCTGGGCTGGCCTTGTCCGTGCTGGGATATTTGAGGCTGAGGGGTTTTATGGGTTCACTTTAACCTTCGATCTGGAAGCACGGCTGAAGGATAAGAAATAGGACAGCTTTTGGCTGGGGGAAACGGTGAGAAGGCAAACCCCACAGAGGTGTGCTGAGGGCGAGGGCTCTGGCACAGCTCTCAGCTCCCCGCCCTTGGTGAGGCAGGATGCTGCTGGCGAGATGAGCCGTGCTGTGCTGTGCTCCCCTGAAGGCTCCTCACATACGGGAATCTGGCGTCAAACTTTCCAGCCAGCTGGAGAAAACCGCACGACTGCAATTTTGCAATCCACTGGAGCCCTGACACCACCAGAGCCATTGGTGAGACTGGCCGGAGCTGCCTGGGGAAGCGCCGTTGACCAGAGGGCTCAGGGGCTCGAGAGCAGGGTCTTTGTCCACCCCTCTCATGGCTCTTCTCTATGTTGCCAGCCTGGCTGCACAAGCCTGCAGCTACTGTGTGCCCACTGTGGAACACTGGGACAGGCTTCGGGAGGTTCTGGGGACATCTTCACCCTCTTTTCCTCTCCTCCTCACTGCTTTGATTTTCCACAAAGCTTCAGCTTGGCACAGTGGAGCCCATGTCCTCTGCCCACCTGGGAAGTGGGAACACTGGAGAGGGGCATCACATGCCGGACAAGAGAGGGGACAGTAAAAAGTAGACATGGCTGCATTTGTGCCAATAGAAGGGGAAGGGCATTTGGAGGCTGGGAAGGAGCAGACAGCCTCCAAGTCACTTCCCACAGGTCCTCCAGCATGCTACCCCGCTGCACCCCACGCCGTGGGGCCACACTTCCTGTCCCCGTCTCCAGCACCTGTGCTGTGTTTGCTTACAGGGCGGAAGCTCTTGGCCGCCTTTTACAGCCCGGGCGAGTCGCGTTGCCGCCTGTCCCGGGACGTCTCTCCACAGGTGCCACGTGGCTGCACCCGCCTTCACCAGAGCAGGGAAAGGGTTAAGCTGATGGCTTGAGGCTAGCCATGCCCATCCTCTGGGTGCCTCTGGCTCCCCCGTCACACTACCAAACCTGGCTGCCTCCAGTCCCCCGGCGTGCCAGCCAGCGCTGGTTCAGCACTTACGCATGCTGCTGTTATTAGAAATTAGTTAATGGATGTATGTCTGCAGCCAAAGGAGAGCGGCAGTAACAGGAGCCGCAGGATTGCCGGGAGCGTGAGGGCAGAGCTGCCACTGAATATTTAACATCCCTCGATGTCCAGGCGAGAGGGTGCCGCTGCTGCGAGGGGACGTTTTCCGCCTCTGCTCCCGATGGCGACGCTCACTGCTGGCTGGCAAAGCCGCTTCCATCCCAGGCTGCCCGAGGCTTCGCAAGGATTTATGAAAGATATGCATAACACAAATAAAACCTTCCAGCAGCGTGCGGAGCCATTCTGCCAATGCGCAGCAGCTGGGCAGGGTTTGCAGCTCAGCATGGGAGGTGGGTGGACTCCCAAGAGTGGACCCCCAAAATTTTCCTCTGAAGTAAAAGCCGGGCAGGACAGAAGAGCAGGAGGTAGTTTAGGGGTGACAGACCTTGGAAAGGGTCAGGGAATCTTTGGGGACACTTTGGGGACTGGTGATTCACCAGAGCTCATGGCTCTCCCTGAAGCATATGGGATGCACTTGGGAGAAGAAATTTCCTCTTTGGGGCACTTTTATGTGTCTTCATGAAAAAAGACATCTTTCAGCTCGAGTGAGGAGGTTTGATGGAGACTGGAGGAGGGGGCCGGCCTGTCCCAGCCACTCTGGGTCTTGTTGGGATGATTCCACATGGATTCTTTGCTCCCAGTGTGCTGAAATGCTGGGGCAAGTACTGTGAGGGCAGTGGGCACCACGAGCAGGGCAGCCGGCTGAGCTGGCTTAACGTGGGAGCAGCCTGAGCTTCCCAGGCCAGGGAGAGAATCCGGCCAGAGAAGTGCTGCTCGGTCACCTGTTCTGTCCAAGCGGGGGGAAAACGCAGTGCCCACACTCGGCACATACTGGGTTTAGCCCTTCAGGTTAGATTACAGCGACTGCCCCAGCCCTGCTTCTTTGGAAGCAGCCACTCCGGCAGGAGCCTCAGCTGCTCTAGGTAGGGATGCCCCGTGGGGTGTCAATACCTGGCGGGGTGGGGATGCCCAGTGTAGCGACCATGCTTAGAGGGACACTGATACCTGCTGCGGTCACCGTGTGCGGTGCGTTGGGGATGCTTGGTGACGTACCTATTCCAGAGGGGGCAGCGCTGCCTGGACACCTATGCCCAGTGGGGGATGATGCCTGGTAGGGAGGGTTATTCCCGTGCGGGAGGCGATGCCCTGTGAGACACTGATGCCCGCTGGGGCGGCTGTGCTCGAGGGGCGATGGTCCCGCCGAGGCGGGGCGGGGCGGGGCGGGGCAGGGGTCGGTCGATGCGGGGCGGTCGCTCCACCCGCTCCCCAGCGCTCCTCCTGTGCCCCGGCACAGAGGAGATTGGGAGCCGCCGCGCTGGGGGCGGGCTCGGGTCCGGTTTAATCTCCGGCTCCGCCGGGATTACGGTCGCAGGATAGTCTCTAATCCGCGGCACCGGCCACCGGGGGCTGCTTGCCCCAGCCCGCAGCAGAGGCACCGCGGAGAGGGGGCAGGTAGGTCTCTCCGGTCTCCCCTGCTGCTCGCACCCCCAGGCTCGCTGCCTTGTTCTCCGTGAAGCTCCGTGGTTGGAGGCTGCCGGGCGCTCGGACCCCTCACCTCCCCTAATTCTCCTTTTCACCGCATCCAGTCCTTCCCGACCCGTCTCCTTTCGCCGCCCCGCTTTCCTCCCACAGCCCGGCTTTCTCTCCTCCTCCGTTTCCTCCTCCTGCTCCCGGCTCCGGGCAGCACCGAGAAGACTCCGGGGCCCGGCAGCTCTGGCAGGTGGCAGCGCCCCGGGGCTGTTTGCTTTGCTGTACTCGTGCCACTTCCCTCCGCAGCGGCTGGCACCTTCCCACGGGTGGGTGATAGATCCCGCGAGTTCAGGGGGAGGCAGAGCCCTGCCGTGCCGCCTGGGTACCCCAGCGCCCTGACACTGCCCCTGCCCGGACCGCGGTGCTGGGGGCTTCGGCGTGCATCGTTCCGCTGATACTTATGGTGACACCACCCCCCAAACTCCCTTTGCTTTCCTTTTTTTCTGCTTTAATTTTTAATCGCCGGTGGGAATGACATATGTTTCTGAAGGCTGGAAGCGGCTGAGGCCAGGATCGGGTGTCAGGGTGTCGGGGTGCCGAACTGGGGGCACGGGCAGGGAGAGTGGGAGAGTGATGCCGGCCGTCATGGGCACTCTAGGGCTGGCTGGGACCCACATGCGGTGATTCCGTCGGCTGTGGTATTTATAGAGCCTGGCTGCCCGGGACAGCAGCGTGGAAAGCCAGGCAGCACATTGCGTTCCTGTCGGCCACGCGTGTCCTATGCCAGCCGGCATGGTGGCCCTCTCTGCCGTGTCAGCTGTGAGCGTCCCAAGAGAGAAATCTTTCCCAAGGGAAACCGAACCACAGCAGGTGGTTGCTGGACTTGGGGACCCCAAGCTGGGCTGGCTCTGCGGTGGCACAGGTGAGACAGGGGACCTGGCAAGTCCCCAACAGGTGGGATGGCAGGGAAGCAGAGCCCTGGCTGGCTGTGGAGGGCATGGCTGTGTTGAGCCGACACGGAGGAGACAGGGAATTTTCCACTGGTGTTTGGACCAGGCCCAAGCTGTTAGGTGTTAGACCTGCCTGGTCCCTGTGGCTTCATGGGGGTACCCCAGAGAAAGTTGTCTGTGCCTCACGACACTGCCCTGTCTCCCAGAACAGAGTGCTGGTGTGCCTTGGCTCTGGTGGCTGGGGATGCTAAGGGGCAGTGGGACACTCCATCCCACCCGGGGGTGGTATGGGGATGCTGGCACTGCAGGGGACCCTGGCTGAGGCGCAAAGGGCCCCACAGCACCCGGCCGTGCTGCAGCTGTAATCACACGCCGGGGCCGCGGCCACGGCAAACAAACAAGCACGGCAGAGCCTATTTTCCTTGGCGCATGGGGATGCGGGAAGGAGAGGGATCCCACGGGCTCCTTTGGAAGTGCAACCCTTGAGAAAACAGAGGCGGGTCGGGAACAGAACGGACCCCCCATGCCCTCGGCTCTCCTCGCCACGTGGGTCTGAGCCGCTGCGTGCCTCCCCAGGCGCTGACGCAGGTCTGGGACTGGCTGGGTCCCCCATGCCAGCGGGGTACAGCCAGCACAATCCTGCTGTCCCCATGGAGCAAATGTCAGGCTGGTCCAATGGTGAGAGTGGCATGGCCAGGCACGGCGGTGGTGCCATGAGGCTCGGGCAAATCATGGCTCCTGATTGGTACAAGGAGCTGTGCTGGGGCTGCAGGAGGCACACGGGGCTGTGGCTGAGGCCAGTCCCTCCTCCTGGTGTCCCCAGCACTGCCAGCAGCAAATGGCAGCTTGGAGTTTTTGCTATTGACCCCTCCGTGTCATCCCACTAAGGCCAGGCGTGTTTGGGGAGTGTGAACTCCTGGAAAGCATCTTGCTTCCAAGGCAAAACACAACTCCAGAGGTGTGGTAGAAAACCTGATGTGTTCTTTCCCAGGCACTACCTGCCCATCAGGCTCTGCAGTGCCACTACCTGTGCCACCATCTTCCCTGGGTGGCCCTGCGTCCCTGGAGGGCAGTGTTCAAAGTTTAAAGCAAAACCCATCATACAGCCTAGCACTGCCTGAGATGCTTTGGGCTCAAGCTGGTGTCTCACCCAGCCTCCCAAAGAACCACACTGGGTGCCATCGGCCTCATGCTGTGCCCACCCTGTCCCCATCCCCATGCTGCCGGCTGCCTCTGCCACCTGACCTTGTGCCACACGGACTCAAGCTGGTGACAGCAACAGCCTGGACTGTCCCAGTGCTGGGCATGACTCCCCTTGCCTGGCCTCAGCTTCCCCACTTCTCTTCCCGGCTTGCCTCGGTCCTGGTGCTTGGATGTTGGAGGATGTGGCAGGATGGTGATGGCTGATACCTGCAGCGTGGCCCCATCCTGGGGTATGTGCCTGGTAGGTGATGCCGTGGCTGCACCATGGCTCTGGCACTGGAAAACCCTCTCCATGGCCCCGCCATGGTGTTTGGCTCCACCGCCCCCTGAACTGCCTTCCCCCTCCCTGGTGTGTCCCAGACCCTGGCACGTCCATTGCTGCAGGACAGTGGCCACGGGCCAGCTCAGCCGTTGGCACGTTCTGCATGCAAGCACATTCCCAGGCTCAGGCAGAGCTGTCCCCCAGGACACGGGTGCCACTTGTGCTCTTAGAGGTAAGACCCTGGATGGACACCGCTGCCCACATGGTGCAGCAGAGATGTCCAGAAGTGCCCAGGCAGGTGTTGGTGCTGCCAGAGCCCTGCTAGCCAGGACAGCAGCTTCCAGAAACACTTGTTCCTACTTGCCACTGCCAATCCTGCCCTGGCTGGAGCACTGGGGGAATTGTCTGACCCGGGGATGAGCCGTGGTGTGGTATTTGGGGCTGAAAAGGGTGAGGTGAGCCCAGGAGCAGTGCTTACTCTACCCAGCTTGTGCTGGGAGCATGACTGGGGCTGGCTGGCGTGTCCATCTGGTGGGGCTATCGTCTCCCAAGGATCTCTGGTGGAGCTATCTCAGGAGAATCTCCAGCAGATCTCTTTGGGGAAGGTCTACAGCAGAGCTACCCAGAGGGTTCTCCAGCCATGCACCAGGCAGGTTGCCTCCAGCTGTCCTTTCCCACAGCTGCTGGAGTTCCCATACCCATAGGGGTGCCCCCCAGAGCCTTTGCTCCAAAGGTGAGGTGCCTGGCCATCCCCTGAATGGCTGGATTTGCCCCTTTAGGTGCCCACTTCCTCTGGGGGAGGTGGCACCCTGACACTGCCTTTGCTTAGCTGGGAGGTGGGGGGTGGAACACCATGGGTTAAAACCAGGTTTGGGGTGCTAATTTTAGGAAGGCAGGCTGGGGGGAAAGCTATGGCTGTGTGTGCTTCAGGGGAAGGGCAGACTCCACTCCCAGGGCAGCCATGGGGGGTGATTCTCTGTGGAGAGCAAGAAGAGGGGGGGTTTTCTGCTGTGTGCCCTGCTGAGGTCAGTGTCCCTGGGGAGGGGTTGCCCAGGGGCCACACAGGTTTGGGCTATTGCCCAGCTGTGCCCACACACCCCTGTGCCCACAGCAGTGCCAGGGGCTGACCAGGGACCCCAGGCTGGGGTCACTCCGAGCCCAGCAGCAGTGCTGGGGGTAACCCCAAGGCTGGGGCTGATGGCAGTGGGGGGACACGACTGGCACCCCTGCCCACTTGCCCAAGCTGCCCATCTCTCTGGTAGGGCTCGGTCATCAGCACAGCCTCAGGGAATATGAGACCTGTGTGTCCAGCTCTGCTGAAACCCGAACAGCCACCTGGGCAGGCGGGCACGGGCGGGGGGGCCGCCATCCCCCTGGCACACACCGGCAGCAGCGGGATACCTGGCTGCCAGCACGCAGGCCGGCAGCTGCGGCAGGCTTGGCGCTAAAGCCGGATTACCACCCGGAATAGTCCCACGGCCCCAGCTGGGCCGGATTATCGAGGATTCATCTGCAAGGGAGAGGAGATGGGGAGGGAGTCTCTGCCCTCTGGGGGTCCCCGGCCTGGGGGAGCACTCACCTGCTGCCAGGGAGACGCCGTGCCTTCGTTCCCCACAGGTGGGAGCAGTGGGTGCTCACAGAAGGGTGTTGTGGGCTGTGAGGACACGGTGGGTCACAGCCCCCCGGGCTGGCACTGCCTGGCACAGGCACGGCTGGCAGGCACTGGTGGCTGTCCCCACGTGTGCCATACTCTCACTGGCGCTGTGTGTGCTGGTGGGGACTGTGCCGGGCCGGGGCTCCACCGAGGGAACTGCCACTGTGCAGGAGCCGGGCTTGCCCAGGATGGTACACATCCTCCTGGCCACGTTGCCAGGTGCAATGGACCTCCCATCCAACATATCTGCTGGCACTGCCGACAGAGCTCCCCTGCCCAGCCCCCTGCTCCCGCCTGTGCCGCACTCCCAGCTGGCATTTTCTGCCTTTTAAATAAAGTCTGTGTGGAAGCGAGTTGTGAGGCAGAGAGAGGGATGCAGTCCCTTCCAGGACTGGAACCCTCACCACGGTGCCCTGGTCCCCGAGGAAGGCTGGCAGGGGGCCGGGGTGAGCCCAGGACTGCCCGTCTGCCAGGGCAGGGCAGGGATCTGGGAGCCCTGCCGCCCCACACACGTGTCCCCATCCCAGCGAGGGCGGGCAGGCGTCTGTGCTGGCCGGGACGCAGTGTGTGAGACCAAACGCGGCCTCCCCTGAAGCGCAGACGTGGCTGGCGGGACGGGACGTGCCGTCCCACGCATCCGTCTCCGTGTTCCATCTGCACGGCTGTGGGACACCACCGGGGCCCGGCTCAGGCTGCCTGGCTACACCGCAGTGTTGGTGGGGTGTCACCGAGCACTGGGACAGCCGGAGCAGCCTGGGAGGGGTGGGAGGTCTGGCTGCAGCAGGGCTGTCGCTGTCCTTGTGTCCCAGAGCCCGGCAGGCAGCGGAGAGCCGCATGCCGGGAAATCGATGCAGCTTGCTCAGCACCCCCGGGAACGTGGCCCCGGGTGCCACAGCGGGGGGGTTCTGTGCCCACGCACGTGGCCAGGCCCACACCGCCAGGCTGGGCGAGCGGGCGCTGGGGCTGGTGGTCAGACAATGCCAGGCAGCACATGGGCTACCCAACATGGCAGTGAAGATGGCAGCATCTCATCTGCGTGGTGGCACCCTGAGGGAAGAGAGCCCTAAGGAGATGCTCTTTGCCCAGAGCAGAGGGTTCCCAGCTAAGGTGGGCGCACAGTGAGACGGTGAACCCACCAACCCCAGCCTGGAGGGGAACCAAGCCACCTTTCCAGGGCCACCCGTCACTCTGTATTTGTTGTTCTGCCTTATCGCAAGGCAAACAGCAGCAGGCAGGGCTCGCACTGCCCGATCGAAGCGTCTCATGCTCCCTCCTCTTTCATCTCCCCCCTTGCCCTGGCCGCTGCCACCAGCAGACCCCGGCCGAGGGGCAAAGGCCAGGGCCAGCTGGGGAAGTGGCAGTGAGTGGTGCTGGGCCTGTGCCAGGGCTGTGCCAAGGCTGTGCCAGGGCTGCCCGGCGGGAGGAAGCGTCTGGGTGGCAGCACGAAGCCCGGTGCATGCTGAATAAGTTCGGCTGTGCCGCTTGCTATTCCGAGAGACGCTTGGGGGAAGAAGTTGGTATTTCCTGAGCTGCCCAGAGAGGTGTAATTATAACCTGGGAGAAGAAAGGGGCTGCAGACGAGAGTGCCCAGCCTTCCTGGCGCCCGTGGAGGAGCGGGCAGGGGAGTGGGCAGCTCCTGCCTGCCACCAGTGGGATGCGGTGAAGCTCTGCCCGCAGGCAGCCCAGTGGCACCGGGGGGCTTAGGGAGGTGATGGAACATCATAGATCTGGTGCCCCCCCTCAGTCCCATACTGGGTGAGTGGTGGGTTCAGCGATGCCTGCCCGTGGTGGTGGGAAGGCGCAGAGTTAACGGTGGCTTTTGGACGTGCTGGCAGCCTTGTTCATGCCTGGACCCATCCCAAGTGGAGGCCTAGTGGAGGGGATAAATCATCACCCAGAGCCCGCCCAGCGCTTCCCTCTCATCCTTCGCATGGCTGAGCCTTCTCATTCTGGTCCCTGCTAGCCTGTGTCCTGCCTCAGTTCCTCCACCCGGCTGGGTGCTGCAGGCAGGGTCGCCCAAATATGTGCCCACCACCCTGGATCAACCGTAGGGATTTGGCCCCCCCGACAGTGCCAGCAGCCAGTGTGTGGCCTGGGATGACCCTGACAGGTCGTCTTTGTGGCCTGGTTGGGCAGGGACAAGCAGGGCAGCAGCTCAGGAGACCGGAGGTGCTGGCACCCACACCCTGCCGTGTCATCCTTCCCTTGCGTGCCAGGAGGACTGCTGGACCCGACTGTGCTGTGGGAAGGCTCCTCTGATCTCTGGGGACACCGATCCCCTGGGAGCATAAAGATGGGCATGTCCCCTGCTCACCCCATGGCGACCCCAGGCAGCGGGTTGGTGGGGCAGCAGCACCCTCCCGGAACTGGGGACCGCACTGCATCCCAGCCAGCCCTAACCTCCAGCCGGGTGGCACCGGCCCTTGGCTGGACCTAGCGCCGGTGTGGAGCCCCCTGGTCAGCCGGACAGGACCCCAGCCCCCCGGGGCAGTGGGGGGTGGCGGGACCCTGCCCCGGCTGCCAGCCTGCCCCAGAAAGCCACCCTGTGCCGTTTCCCAGCGGGGCGGGGAGGGCCGGGGCTCGCACAGAGGCGGCTTTGTGCGGCGTGCCAAGGCGTCCCGCGCTCGGCAGCCCGGCCGCCTTCCCCTGCCAAGGAGCTGTCTCCCGGCCCCGCGGTCTTTCCTGCTCCGTTTGTCCAGCCCTGACGTGCCCCCGAGCCCCCCGCCTTGGCACCCCGGCAGCGGCGGGACGTGGGTGAGCCCTTCGCGCCGGGCAGCACCACGGGCTTTACATAACCGTGGCTGGGGGGTCCCTGAGCTCCCCACCCCGTCCTCAGCCGCCCTCCCAAACACCCCCACTCGCCTGCTGGCACCCGTCTCCAGGAGGGGAAACTGAGTCATGGAGCCGAGAGCTGCGGGCAGGGGAGTGGAGGTGGGCAGGCGGTGTGGATGGGGACTCCGGGGCTGGGCAGTGCTGTGCTGTGAGCAGGGGAACGGGGTGGGCTGTGGGATGTCTGGCTGAGCGAGGGGACAATCCCACGTTGGGACTCTGGTGGGGTATTGGAGCTGGGGCTGAGTTCCATGGGACATTGTGTGCTGAGCGAGCAGAAGGGAGAAGCACAGTGATGCCTGGCTCGGTGACCCTCTCATCCCCGGGTGACTGTCCCTGCAGTGCCACCAGCGCTGGTGCTGAGCCCAACTCTAGTGTCCCTGGTGGAGGCAGGACTTGTGAGACTCCAGGCCAGCCCCTCCGGTGCTCCTGCCCAAAGCTGGACCTCTGTTTCCTCCCTCTTGCAGAGCCTGAGTAGAGCCCATAGCAAGCCCAGCTGTCTCACAGCCATGGATACGACGGACGTGCCCCTCCAGGCTGAGATGGTGGAGCTGGTGCCCAATGGGAAGCACACAGCCGCACTCACCGCCTCCACTGTCCCCTCGCTGGCAGGTGACAGGTAGGGGCCCCAGGGACTTGGGGGGTCCTCCGAGCTGCTCCCTGCCCTCAAGACACCAGCTAGTGCTGATGGCCCCTGTCTCTACTTTGGCTTCACTCCCCTCCCTCCACGAACAGATTTGAGGAGAACCAGACCGGTGTGGCGGAGATGGAGGAGTTCCTGCCCCACGGAGCCGAGAAGAAGCAGACACACTTCACTGATGTGAGTAGCAGCATGGGCACAGTGGTGGGGGTGGGATGGGGCAAGCTCCCAGTGTGACTGGTGCATCCCCTCCCTGTTGTGTCCTGTGAACAGTTTGAAGGGAAGACGTCTTTTGGGATGTCCGTCTTCAATCTGAGCAATGCCATCATGGGCAGCGGCATCCTGGGGCTGGCCTATGCCATGGCCAACACCGGCATCATCCTCTTCCTGTGAGTGCCATGAGGACATGGGGGAGGTCCGGGTGTGGGGGGCTCCTCCAAGGGGATCGGTGGGCACAGGCAAGAAAGAAGTCTCTGACTTAGGGTGATGCAGGGACCAGTGTCCTGCTGGCTGAGCAATGCCCATCATTGGCATAAGCCTGCCTGCTCTGCTGAGTGCTGTGCCCCACTGGGGGGGAGGAGGACGAAGGTTTGTCTTCCTTACTACAAAGTCAGATTTCCAAAAGTGGCTTGAAGGACGTGAGTGATTGGTTCCTCTTGGGTGTGGAGACATGGACAGAGTCCCCACACCCTGCGGCCCATCTACCCTGTGAGCACCCAGCTGGTGCTGAGGCAAGGGGCTGGTGTCCTGCCAGGACAGCTGCCCACAGGCAGAGCATGTCTGCATGGGGTTTGCCCCACAGCCATGTCTGAGCCTTGTGCTGTGACCCACTGGTAACTGTGCTCTCCTCGTGCAGCTTCCTCCTCACAGCGGTGGCCCTGCTCTCCAGCTACTCCATCCACTTGCTGCTCAAGTCCTCGGGCATTGTGGGTGAGTGCCAAATCCTCAGCAGGGCCGTGCCAGGGGGTTCCATCCCGTCTCTCATCCACCACTGCTCCCCATCCCACAGGCATTCGCGCCTACGAGCAGCTGGGCTACCGAGCCTTCGGCACGCCGGGGAAGCTGGCTGCAGCCATTGCCATCACGCTGCAGAACATCGGAGGTGAGCATGGCACTGGGGGGACCTGTCGGGGCTGGGGACAGGGGATGGGACCAGAGAACATGAGTGCAGCACAACCTCGTTCTGCCCTGCAGCCATGTCCAGTTACCTGTACATCGTCAAATCCGAAGTGCCTCTGGTCATCCAGACCTTCCTGAACCTGGAGGAGAAGACCACGTGAGTGCCTCCTGCCCACGCTGCCTGCGTGCCTTCCCCGGGCAGGCGCCGGGGCTCTGGCTCCAGCTGTGCAGCCCATGGCAGGGATTTACTATCATTAAGCCACTACTATTTTTGATAACTGTCAGTGCTGAATAAGCCCCTGGGTGAGATTAAACCGAGCTGAACTTCCAATCCCTGCTCCTCACATCCCCTTGGGATCAGGCTTTCCTCCTTGAGCAGAACCTGGGGCTGCAGGGTGGGGGACTGGTTGGGTATAGGTCCCCCCACCCCATGCCCACATCCCCACTAGCAGCTCTTGCCCTTGGGGGTGCACCACTGTGGGGGTAGGCAGAACCCTAGCTCAAGGGCCCCCAGGGATGCTGGCCTCAGAGGTCCCCAAGGATGCCATCTCAGGGGTCCCCAGGGATGTGGGCAGAGCAGGAATGCCAGCCTGAGGGGACACCCATGCCCCCGGGATTTGCCAGCCTAAGGGTGCCTAGGAATGGCAGCCAGACTCCCCAGTGGCTGCCTCTGCCCCCTGTGCCCCAGCAGAGCGGGGCAGTGAGCAGGCCCTCTGCTTCCAGGGACTGGTACATGAATGGGAACTACCTGGTGATCCTGGTTTCTGTCACCATTATCCTGCCCCTGGCCCTCATGAAGCAGCTGGGTAAGTCAGGGAGATGCCACCCATGGCACTGGGGTCTGGCACCCTGGGTCTCCCACGGGGTGATGGTGCCAGCCTGGATGTGCTGCGCAAGGAGGGGGCACTTAGCCAGTGCGAGGGTCCCGCCCGCACCCACCGGCCACTCTCCTCCCTCCCCAGGCTACCTTGGCTACGCCAGCGGCTTCTCCCTCAGCTGTATGGTCTTCTTCCTCATCTCGGTGAGCACCCGCTGGCACGTGCCGGTGCCTTGGGGTGCCAAGCATCCCTCCTGCCAGGGTGTGAGGCTGGGCTGGTTGCTGTGGGGACAGCAGAGGCAGCAGGGACAGCCGGCGCTCGGGGCTGCAGAGACGCCGTGGCAGGGCTGTCAAGCTGCTGGGTTATTTTCGGCTGAAGGAACCGAATATTGTGGAAAGGGAGAGGGGGAAGGTGCCGGGGGGGCAACTGCACATGTGGCCCCTCCACGTGCTGCTGCCTTGTCCTGTCCCGCTGCCCACCCCCACAGGGACAGACTGGGGGGGGCAGCATCGCCAGAGGGCAGCACTGGCAAAGGGTGTCCCATAGAGGGGTCCCGGCAGGGTCACTCTCCTGCTGGGTGTGGTGCTGGTTTTGGCAGCGTGTGCTGGGAGTTGGGGGCACCAAGAGCCGACTGTCCCCATGTCCCCCCCACCCCAGGTCATCTACAAGAAGTTCCAGATCCCCTGCCCACTTCCGGAGCAGGAGGGGAACCTCACGGGCATCCTCAACGCCACCACTGTCAGCACTAGTGACTACCAGAATGGCTACACGGTCCTCCAGGCCCCCGAGCAGGACACCTGCACACCCAGCTTTTTCACCCTGAACTCACAGGTAAGGACCTGGGATGCACCCCTGAGGCTCTGGGTGAGCCCTCAGCCTGTGCACCCCATGCGGACGGGTGGTCCTGATGCTGGCACCTGCCACTTGGCCCCCAGCAGTCAGTCGTCCTCCTCTCGCACAGACAGCGTACACCATCCCCATCATGGCCTTCGCCTTTGTCTGCCACCCCGAGGTCTTGCCCATCTACACCGAACTGAAGGAGTGAGTCCTGGGAGGGGGGACCCACGGGGAGGGGTGGGCTTTGTCCGGCGCCCACCCAAAGGCAGTGCCGTCCGTGTGTGGGACCTGCGCTGGGGCATCATGGGGAGGTGGGTGATATGACCCTGAGTGGGTGGGTGGGTGGTGGCTCATAGGACCTGGGATGGGTGATATCAGTCTCAGGAGGTGGGTGATACAACCTGAGATGGGTGGGCAGGTGGGTGGTAGGCAATATCGCCCCTGGGAGATTGGTGATATAACCCAGGGTGGGTGCTATCATCCCTGGGAGGTGAACATTATGACCCAGGGTGGATGGGGGAGCAGTTGGTTGGTGGTGGGTGCTATCACCCCTGGGAGGTGTGTGATGCGACTCAGAATGGGTGGTGGGGTGGTGTGACCCCTGGGAGGTGGGTGCCGTGGTCCAGGTGGGGTGGTGTCACCCCTGGGATGTGGGTGCTATGACCCACAGGGGGTGGGTGGCTGGTAGGTGGTGGGTGATCCAACACACCACCCTGCCCAGAACGGGGGACACAGCCCCTCTCCGCACAGCCCCCACACACCCCAGAGTGCTCTGGCATCGCCCCTCCTCGCTGGGCGGGTGCTCGGTGTCAGCGGGTGCCACGGGGCTGTGCTGAGCCCACCATGTTCTGCAGCCCCTCCAAGAAGAAGATGCAGTGCATCTCCAACATCTCCATCATGGTCATGTACCTCATGTACTTCTTGGCTGCCCTCTTTGGCTACCTCACGTTTTACGGTGAGCCCTCAGGGAGGGGGCTGGGGCTGGCACCCCTGTGCCAGGGAGTTTATGGTGCTGGGGCTCACCCAGAGGCTCCTTGATGGTGTTCACAGGCCATGTGGAGTCAGAGCTACTGCACACGTACATCAAGGTGGACCCTTTTGATGTGCTCATCCTGTGTGTGCGTGTGGCTGTGCTGACGGCTGTCACCCTCACTGTCCCCATCGTCCTCTTCCCGGTGAGTGGCCCCACAGGAATGCCAGGTAGCTTCAGCACCAGGCTTTGAGATGGGAAATTGAGGCAGTGATGAAGACAGGGATTGGGGAACAGGACATGCTGGGTGCCAGAAACAGGGCTGGGGCAGTGGCAGGGGTGATGGGGACAGGCAGGGCCACAGGGACAAGGCTGTGAAGGGGTGACAGGGAGTAGTGGGGCATCAGGGTCAGATCTTGGGAAGGGAAAGGGGTGATGGTGACCTGCAGGGCCATAGGGACAGGGCTAGAGCAGGGGTAGGGGTGATGGGGACCAGCAGGACTGCAACGACAGGGTATGGGTCCTGGCTCCAAGGATGGAGTGTGATACCCTGTCCCTGTCCCCAGGTGCGCCGGGCCATCCAGCAGATGCTGTTCCAAGGGAAAGACTTCAGCTGGATCCGCCACATCGCCATTGCCGTGATCCTGCTGACCTTCATCAACCTCCTGGTCATCTTTGCCCCCTCCATTCTCGGCATCTTCGGCTTGATTGGTGGGTGGCAGCACCCTGCTCCTGTCCCTCCTTGGGCATGGGGTATTGCAGCAGCATGCCAGCCCCTGTCCTGACTGGTGCTCGACTTTGACTGACCCTCCTGTGCCTCAGTTTCCCCTTCTCACTGCACCAGGACCAGGTGGTTGTGTGGATCTCCCCATCCCATCCCTGTCCTGGCAGGCTGGCTCCCACAGTGCAGGGCCAGCATTTGCTCTTCCCCTGCGTGTTTGCCTTGATCCCCCCAGCCAGGCTCCCCCCGCTCAGCACTCAGCTCAGTGCCAGGGCCCGGGCTGCAGGAGGGGTGTGGGGACAGTGCCAGCACACCGCGTCCCTGGGTTCCTGGAAGGCTTTGCCAGGACTGGGGGGGGTAAGGAGGGGGTGGGGGTGGACAGGACCTGTCCTGGCAGTGGGGCTGACAGGGCTAAGCTGCAGGATGGGAGGCCCCTGCCCACTCTGTTCCTGTCTGCTCCAGGTGCCACCTCTGCTCCCTGCCTCATCTTCATCTTCCCTGCCATCTTCTACATCCGCATCATGCCCAAGGACAAGGAGCCGCTGCGCTCCACCCCCAAAATATTGGTAAGCACGGGCAGGGGGTACAAGGATGGGGACAGGTACGGGGTTCTGAGGCTGGCTGGGAACCCTGTTGCCGTGGCCATCCCTGAGCCCCTTCCTTGTCCCCACAGGCTGCCTGCTTCGCCCTCCTCGGGGTTGTCTTCATGATCATGAGCTTGAGCTTCATCATCATCGACTGGGCCACGGGTGGGGGGAAGAGCGGCGGCAGCCACTAGCCNNNGGGCTCAGCCCCCATGCTGTAGCCCCACCAGGATTCCCTGGGGACTTCCGCTGTTGCTGCCCATCACCTGTGGTGATGGTGAGGGGGCATGAGCCATGGCAGGCATGGGGACTCCTCAGCCTGTGTCCGGGATGGGGCAGTGAGCCTGGGGCAGGTCCTGTGCCCCCCAGCCACTCCAGTGGGCACCCTCCCTGCTCTGCGCCTCAGTTTCCTCATCTGTAAAATGGGGAGAATAATACTGCCCTACCTCACCCGGAGCTGGCTGTCAGGTGGAGCTCTTCTGCACCCCGAGAGCCGCCAGCAGCAGGCACTGCCAGGGGCGCAGGGCATTGCCTGCCGTGGGGACCGAGGACTGGGGCATTTTCTTGGCCCCCCCCCCCCCCC
>VZRV01001391.1:224720-271378 GCA_013398115.1 Falcunculus frontatus | reverse complement strand
GGGCGGGCCGGGCCGGGCCGGCAGAGCCGCGGGCGCGCGCAGCAGCCGCCGCCGCCGCCGCCGCCATGGGCTGCACCGTGAGCGCCGAGGACAAGGCGGCCGCCGAGCGCTCCCGCATGATCGACAAGAACCTGCGGGAGGACGGCGAGAAGGCGGCGCGGGAGGTGAAGCTGCTGCTGCTGGGTAAGACCCCCGGGCCCCACCCCCGGGCCCCCCATCTTGGCTTCTTCGCTCGGCTCGGCCCGGCCCTGCCGGAACCGGGCGGCCTCGCCGCCTCCGCCCTGCGCAGCCCCGGGGCGATCCTGGGTACCAGCGCCGGGAGTGCCCCGCCCCGCCCCGGGGATCCCCCATGAGTGGGATGCTGGCCCCAGCCCAGGCTTCGGGTTCTCCCCACAGTGAGCTGTCGGCTCCATCTCGGGCCCCGGGGATGTCCCCGGGAGCGGGGGCTTGCCCTGCCCCAGGCTTCCGGGTTCCCCCCCAGCGTGAATGGGGCAGCAGGCCTTGGGATTTCCCCCCAGGAGTCGGGTGTTGACCCCATCCCAGGTCCCAGGCATCCCCCCCAGGAGTGAGGTGTTGATCCCTTCCCAGGTTCCAGGCATCCCCCCCAGGAGTGAGGTGTTGATCCAATCCGAGATCCCAGGGATTCCCTCCAGGAGTGGGTTACTGATCCCATCCCAGCTCCAACGGATTCTCCCCCAGGAATGGGATGTTGACCCCATCCCAGCTCCCATTGTCTCCGGCTCCCCAGGACTGGGGTGTTGACCCCATCCTGTGTCCCAAGGATCCCTCCCAGGAGTGAGATGTTGACCCCATCCTGCTTCCATGGTTTCCCCCCAGGAGTGGAACGCTGTACCCACAGCAGATCCTGGGGATCCCCTCCATAGTGGGGTTCTTTCCCCACCCCTCTGTGAGCAGGATGCCATCCTCATTCCATGCTTTGGGGATCCCCCTTGCAGGGGGATGCTGGCCCTACAGCAAGCCTTGGGTGCTCCTCAGGAGCGGGTGCCACCCCATCCTGGGCTGTGGGGTTCCCCCCAGAAGTAGCTGCCACCCCACTATGGTACTTGTCCCCCCAACCAGTCAGTGTCCAGCCTGGGCATATGCCTTTGGGACACAGGTGGGGTCATCCCCACCCTCCTGTTGGATGTCCCCCCCCCAGCAAAGGTCCTGCAAGCTCGGGCACCCTGTCCCACCTTCCCAGGATCCCTGGGCTCCTCCATGGGCTCCTCTCACTCTGGCCTCTGGCTGTGGTGGAGGTAACAGGACTGACAGGCACCCACTGCCCCGTGCCTTCCCGACTGGCGCACTGGGACAGGCCCGAGCCTCTCCATCACCCTCCCCTCTCCGTGGGGGTCTGGGGGACTTGAGCCACTGCCTGCCGTGGGCAGGGCCCCCCACAGCCCACAGGCTCTCTGCCCCACGGACACTCGATTTTGGTACTGATAACGGGCCGCTTGTGCTCTTCAAAGCGCCCTGGTGATGCTCCCATGGGCGTTCACAGCCCTGCCCTGTGCCTGAGGGCAAGGCAGCCACTTCGTTATTTTAATTTATTATTTCTCTTAATGACTCCCTGTTGGGCTTTTTATTCCCTTTACGAAATTCCCAGGGAGAGCCTTGCTCCAGGTGCGAGGCAGGAGCGTGTGAGGCTCCCACAGCACCGTGGGGCAGCAGGACAGGCAGAGGGATCCCCGACAGAAAATGTCTTTGGGCTCATCTGCTGTCTGCAGAGGAAGCTGCCAGCAGCAGGAAGTCACGCTGAAATCCGGCAGGCCTTTATTTGCTCAACCCCTGCCTGCCTTGAGAAATACGTAATTAACGCCTCAAAATGCTCCTTTATCAGAGTGCGCTGCTTTTTTCATTTTATTTTATTTTGATTTTCTTTGCCTTGGCATGAGCAGTGCTGGCAGCAAAACCCATCCTGGGGATATTGGGAGGGGGTCTGTGCTGTCTGGGGGGCTTGATGGTTGGGCACACTCACTGCCCTGCTTTTTTCTGTGGAGGGGAGAGTGAGGGGAGTGAAACCCCATGGGATTTCTGGGATGGTGGAGAAGCACGTGGTAGCTCTTTGCCGTGATCTGCTCCCGTGCTGGCCTTGCTGCTGGCTCTGCTCCTCTCAGACCACTTCCTGGTGTGAAGTAATGGGGATGTAGCTGGCTGAGGGAGTTTGGCACCTCCAGCCGCCGGAGGCTCCTGGGACCATCCAGGACCGTACAAACAGCATCACCGTGGTGCTGTCAGCTCTGGGTGCCCAGGCTGGGGGGACCCATCCGGTTGGTGCTGGGAGTGGCTGGGGACTCGCTGGGGGACAAGGATCATGGCGTAGGCTGACTGGCTGACATCCCTTTCCTGGGTCTTGCTCTGTCCTGAAGTGGAGGCAGGAGGAGGAAGAGGACGTCCGCACTCCCTTCTGCTGGGGCCAGTGTTTACGAGTGGCATTTCTGATCTCAGCTGCTTTCTAAAGCCAAAAATAGAGCAAAATGGCTCTTTTTGTACATTTAAAAAAAAAATTTCTTTTCTTCCCTATGCAGCTGTTCAGGTGTCAATAGCACCAGAGCCCTGGGTCAGCGCTGCCCATTTCCGAGCTGAGCCGCGGCCGGAAAATCCTCCCAAGCCGTCAGGAACGGCTGGGCAGGTGGGGCCAGCACTGCCCCCCTGGGGACTGCTGCTTGTGACTTGTCCCCTCTCTGAGGTGGGACTGCAGTGCTGGGGGGATGCTCCCACCTCCCTGCTGCTCACCCTTCCTATGGCTTATTTTTTTTACCCGTGGTCAGGGGAAGCTTTGAGGAGACCTGAGGCCTCACATGGGTTTTGGTGAGCACCACAGCTCCTTGTCACTCTCAGCAAGGCAGAGCTCCAGGGTCCTCCGCGGGGGTTGCAGCCCTCCTGCCTCCTCCAGAAAAAGGGAGGGAAAAACTAAAGAGAAAAACAGCTTCATCCTTTGTGCCGCATCAACCTGCGGCATGAAGAGGAGATGCCTTTTTTAAGCACGGCATGATTTTTTGCTGGCAACTCGTGGTGTCCCACAGCCGAGCTTTGGAGCTGGGGCACCGCAGCCAGGCAGGGCACAGTGTGAATGGAAGGCACCGGTCTCGGTGTGTGCTGATGGCATCGGGAATGTGGGAGCACAGAGGGCTTGGGGCTGACTTCTGCAGCTGCCTCGGATCTGTGCTGTGCTCCGTATGTGGCCATGAGCCGTCTCCTGCTTTTCCTCTGCCATGGTGGGTGAGCTGCAGAGGGATGGACATGCTGTGGGGGCAGGCAGGACCCCCCAGTGGCACTCGGCTCTGCAGGCGTGGGCACAGCACCGCTCCTGCTGTGGCACCTGTGTGTGCCTGCAGGTTTTCCTCTGCTGTTCGCCAGCTCTGGCAAACTGAGTGTATGCCAGATAGTTTGAAGCTCCAGTCTGTGACGGGGAAAAGATTCAGATGAAGCAATATCCCCCAGGCAACGCAATTCCCCCCAAACAAAGAATGTTACCCTCCCTGCCACTGGAAACCAGCAGTCTCCCACGGTTTTGGTGCTGGGAGAGGCCAGGAGCCACCACCAACACCTGAAAGCACCTGGAGCATCTGCCCCGTAGTTCCAACAGCTCCCGGTGCCACTGTCGGCTCCTCACCATCGCCGGGACACAAAACCCTGCAGTCACTAGCTGTTTCTGCTGGGCAGCAGGGTTCTGGCCAGCCCACCTCCTTGCCTATGGGAACTGAGATGCTCCAGGGGGATGCAGGGTTGGCAGCAGGCAAGCGATCACTGTGCTCAAAGCCCTTTATTCCTTATCCCCTTATTCCTTATCTTTGGGGGATTAGGAAAGTAAAGGATTTCTCAGCTGTGTTAGAGGTGGGGAGGGCGCTGGTGGGTTGATTACGTCTATCCCCAGGGGTTTGCTGTAGGTGAAGATCCTGGGAGGAGGACACTGCCCTCGCTGGGGTGGTGGCACCAGGGTACGTCACGCAGGAGCTGCCTGTACCAGATCCTGCCTGGGACAGACAGTGGCCGGGCAGGGCTCGGAAGCAGCTTTTTTTTTTTCTTTTCTTTTTTTTTCAGGCTTGCATAAAAATAGAGGAAGGGAGGGACCAGCTGTGACTTTCAGAGGTTGCGTGGCCCCAGCACTGCCCTGGGTGCTGTGTGAGCTGCCTGCTTTGCTGTGCTTCGTCTTGTCTTGGGGGTTGTTTCTGTCCCTGCTCCTTCCTCAGTCCTGGGTTTTGGAGGGGGCTGGGTCTTCCCTTCAGTGGGGACTCTGGGAGCCCCAGTGCTGTTTTTTGCCATGGGCTAGGAGGTGTCACAGTGAGGGGGATCAGGGAAGAACTCAGTGCTGTTAGATCCGGAGGTATCTGGCATCCAACCCCCTGGAGCTGGTGTATGGGCTTGGGATGGGTTGAGATGGACTGGGTCACTGCAATGCCCCGTCACTGCTGATATCCTAGGGGCCAGCAGCTGCCCTCTGCTCCAAGATGAGCACTTAGGCTTTGCCCAGGGGAAACAGCAGGCTTATATGTATGTTTAACATATATTTACATATGTACGTTAGAAATGCATTTTATATTTCAACTTCTCTGTGTGTGTGTATATATATACATCTTACTTTTTTGTATGGAGCACTATATACATTGATTTATATGTATCAAAAATCACATGTATATATATATATATATATTGCTGCACCTACATATATATGTAGCTTTATGGAAGAAGGTGTCCCATGATCTGAGCCTACCCAGGGCCAGGATCACGGTGTCCCCAAGCGCTGTTGTTGTGACCAGGGCTGGCCTAGCCTTTCCGCAGCCACCGGGTTTCCTGCTCCAGGCCGGAGCGTGGGTTTCCGGCCCGGAGACTGGTTGAATCACCGGAGCTGGGGGAGCTGAGTAATTCTCCATCCCGCTGGTGGAAAACCCAGCCGGGGGGATTGGGGTGCCGGCAGCATCCTGGCTGTGCCAGAGGGTGAGCCCCCATCCTGTCAGGGAGGGATGGACAGGATAATGACACCCAGGCCTGGGGGCACATCCTAGCAGTGGTGTGGGGGAGAGGGACCGCTCTGGCCATGGTAGGGGCAGAAACAGAGCAGCAAAGTTTCAGGATTCCTGGAAAAAGCCCAGCACAAGGGTAGTTTTGTCCAGCTTGTGAACACCGGCGGTCCTTGTTGGCAACAGGGGTGCATTTTCCGTGCTCCCCCTGGGAAACCATCCCCAGCCCACCTCCTCCCTGTGTGCCCTGAGCATCCTTCCTGCTGCCAAATTATTTCTTTTTTATTTATTTTTGTGGGGTTTTCTTTGCACCTCTATCAGCTGCCTTGGACACAGGGTTTGCACCCCCCAATTTTTTGAGGTCCTGTCTGAGGACGTGGCATTCCACCAGCCAGCGATGCACGGGCTCCTTCTGGGAAGCGGCCAGCCCTTTGCTGGAATGGGATGGCCCTTGGGAAAAACGCCCTATGTCACTGTGGGGTTTTAAAAAAATGTGATTATTTTTACAGCAATTTTCCATCTATTTTGGGTAGGAAGGAAAATGTTGAGGGGAATCTCTTTTTGTTATTAGTTTTTGAGTTTTTTGGATCTCTGCTTTTAACACACCCCTTTGTCAGTCCCATTTGATGGTGGGGACCCCACAGGTGCCAAGGGAGATGGGCTCTGCAGCCATCCCTCTGTCCTGCCGTCCGTCTGTCCTGCGGGGAAAGGGATTGGTGGGTTTGTCCAGAACTAAAACCCATCTGTAAATCCACGCTCAAATAATAGCTGCTGTTTGCCAGGCTGGGAAAGCTTGCCGGGACAGCGGCAGGGGATGGGCCTCCAGGGGATGGGGATGGCTCTGGACCTGCTGGCGGATTGAATTCCAGCTTTTCCCCCATAATGAAAATTTTCCAGCTATGCATTGCTTCCATCTATGCCTGAATATTTGAAAGGATGGTGCCGTGTGGAAAAATGGAAAATCCCCTCTCGTTGATGTGGGGTGAGGTGGACCCTGAAACCTGTGACCGGCTTCTAAAATACAGGGATTACGTATGTGCTGCCCAGAACTATGTGCATATATTGCCCTAGATATCTGCTGCCCAGAAAGCATCATAAATCATGGGCTGCAAAATATATATGTTGGCTCAATAAAGTTTTTGCCAGTGGATTAGCAGGGAGTTCTGGAACCAGGCAGCTGCTTGCTTATTTTAAATTTTTGAAGATTATTTTTAACAAAAAAGGAGGAAATGAGCCCGAGAGAGAGCTCTCCTCCTGTTTTTGCCGGGAGCTGCCCTGGGAACAAGCACTGCCTGCGGAGAGGCAGGGCTGGAGGAAGTGCAGCCGTGGGGTCAGCCTATGGTGGGGGGATCTCCATCCCCCACAGTGCCAGCACAGGGGTCCAGAGCTCCTCTGACACTGCCTCGTCCTGCCTGGGCTGGGCTGGAGGATGGAAGCTGGCGGTTGGCATCCAGCCCAGGAATTGTTTTGGGGCTGAATGGGCGGCAGCTGGGGTTTTCCGGGGATTGGAAACCCTTCCCCTCCACTGCACTCATCGAGGGGGCTGGGAAGGGTCCCCCGCACGGGGATGGGGGCTGTTAATTCAGACCCAAATTCCTGCTCACTGCAAGCGTTCAATCTCTTGTGCTGGGTGAGCTCCTGGTGGCAGGCATAGGTTCTGACTTGGAACATGGCTGCCTTCCTCAGAGAGCAGGGAAGGAGTCGGGAGATGTGGGGGAAGTTTGCAAGGAAATAGCCAGCCTTGGTGATGGTCACCCTGTGATTGTCACCCTGCCGGGAGAAGGCAGGAGGCCCCGGCGGGGTTGTTCCCTCCTGGCAGAGAGAAAATGTCAGGCAGGGTCAGACAGAGGAGGAGCCAGGGATGGCTGTCTGGCACCTCACCTCAGGGATGCTGATAAGCCGGGTTCTTGCTTGCCACATGCCTCAGTTTCCCTGTCCAGGCACCCGCTGAGGAAGGATCGAGTGAATGCCGCTGGCTCTGGCCACCGGACCCAGCGGTACGGGATGGTGTTAGAAACCAGAGGTATTTAACGGAAAAAATGAAGGGCTACGCCGAGTCCTTCCCCCCTGCTCCCAGCTCCAGGCAGGAGTTGCCAGCACTGACCACGAGCGCTGGCCGGGCTGTGCCGGGTGCCGCGTCAGCATCTTGAGGGTGCCGGGGGAGGATGGGTCAGAGAACCCCTGCTGTGCTGAACAGTGACCTCTGAGCTGGGCAGAGCCCCTCCCTTGGCACTTACGGCGTGGGAACCACAGAGCAGGGTGCTCATGGTGCTAAATACAGGGTCTCTATAGCCTCAGCATGGCCCCAGCATCAGGGTGCTCCATGCCCTGAGCACTGCCCACAGTGATGTCCACAGATGTAGGGGTGCATACCTGTCACTTAGGTGGTGTTCAGGCTGGGGACATGCGCAGAAGGAGTTTGTTCCCTGCCGCCATGTCTCAGCTGGCACGATGGGCCCTGTTTTTCCCAGTTAATTTTAGCATAATCTACTTTTTTTTTTCCTTAATTTTTTTTAACCTCCTCTGTAATCTCTGCCCCCTCTGTGGCAATGCTGGCACAGGCCTGCTTGGGGCCCCCTGTAAAGGCAGCTCCATGGCCCTCCCTGGGGGGACCCGCAAAAAGGGCTGTGAGAGGACACAGGGATGAACTTGGCTTGGGAGATCCTCTGGGATTTGCACCCAGAGGCAGGGACCACACTGGTCCCCAACCAAAGGGGCTTCATCCTGCTGGCGGTCCTGGGGCAGGACCAGCCAGGCACTCATCCATCTCGTGACACTCCCTGCACAGAGAGGGGACAAAGGACATGCACCGCCCCTTTCAGCTTCCCCTTTCGGCTTCCCCTTTCTTGCAGCCGGGGTGACTTCGCTCTTCCCTACCCCAGCCCGTGGAGGGAGGGCTGGGCCGAGCTGCACATCGCCTCCGTGGGGTGACGTCCCTAGCGGGGACAGGGTGGAGGAAGGAGAACCTTAGGCACCCTGGCTGTCTCGCTGAACTCACGGAACCCTGCGTTTGGATGCCGAAAAACAAAAACGACCCCAAAAGCCATCGGCTTTCCCTGCTGGCAGCCGCCTCTGCAGCAGGCTGGGGCACAGGACCCGGCAGGCTGGGAAGTGCTTGCTATTTAAGAACCAACCTGGGGGCGGCTGAGCCCGCTGGGATCGCTCGAGCTGGCAGTGGAGGTGGCAACTTCTTCCCGGGTTCCCTGCCTGTACCTTGTGGCACAAGCATCTCTGCATCCTGGCCTCTACTGGCTCCAGCTGTGGATATGCAGTGGGGCTGGTGCTCCATTGTCCTCCAGCACAGAAGGGATGTGGGATGTGGGATGCAGCAGCTAAGCTCAAGTTCTGCCTGGAGATGGGATGGCAGGTGATGGACAGAGCTCGGCCCCCTTGTCACAGGGAGTCCCCAGGTTCAGCCAAAGCCAGGATTGCCAGTCAGCTGTGGCGTGCTAGGACTGTGGGGAAAATGTCAGTGTGTTGATGCCATTTTCCTGGCCCAGAGCAGGTGTCATTTCTTCCCTTGGGAGTTATTGTGAGGGCCCCCCAGGATCTCCTTTTTGTTCCCTCTTTCTTAGTCCTGACGTTTCCAGTGCTCATCCAGTCATCTGCTCTGGACAATGCTGCTTCTCCAGGGGCTGAGGAACCTGCTGCATTCCCTCCCTGGGCTGGGGGGGTGTCCCAGTAGGATAGGGGTTCCTGGCTTTGGACAGGACCTCACCCCCTCTCATTTCTCCACAGGTGCTGGCGAGTCTGGGAAGAGCACCATCGTCAAACAGATGAAGTGAGTGGTCCCTGCACTGTCACTGTGGCTGACACGGCTCAGGCCTTGGCCACAGGCTCCAAAAACAGTGGCTGACAGGCAAAGCTCCCCATCGGTGTTGCCACAGAGCATGGGTGGGAAGCAGCACCCTGGGGTACCCCACAAAGGGCTGACCTTGCCTGTGTCTCTTCCCTGCCCCAGGATCATCCATGAGGATGGCTATTCAGAGGAGGAGTGCCGGCAGTACAAAGCTGTGGTCTACAGCAACACCATCCAGTCCATCATGGCTATCATCAAGGCGATGGGGAACCTGCAGATTGACTTTGGAGACTCCTCCAGAGCGGTGGGTGCCCTCCTGCTGTGCCTGGCAGGGACAGGTGTTCTTGGGGGCTAAAACAGATGTGCCCAAAACTCGACTAGGATTAAAGGTGGCTCAGCCCAAGCCCTGCTGTTCTCTGGTGGGCTCCCATCAGGTCCTTTGGGGCAGAGTGAGCTTCAGTAAGTCCGTACCAATGCTCAAGCTGTTTTATCCCTGCAGGATGATGCTCGGCAGCTGTTTGCACTCTCCTCCACTGCTGAGGAGCAGGGCGTCATGCCGGAGGACCTGGCCAACGTCATCCGGAGGCTGTGGGCTGACAACGGGGTCCAGGCTTGTTTCAACCGCTCCCGAGAGTACCAGCTGAATGACTCCGCTGCCTAGTGAGTACCCCCTGCTCTGCTCCAGGTCAGCTGAGCCCTGTGAGCCACGGTGCTCTTATCAAGCAGCAGAAAATCCCCCCTGGGGCTGCTGTTCACCATCACCAGGCTTAGGGGCTGGTGCTGCCACTTCCCACATGGTGCTGGGGCTGAGCCAGAGCGGAACTGGGAAGGCGGATGTTTCGAAAGCTGTTTCCTTCTCTGGCGGGGTGCTGTGTACCCTGGGAGGGGGGGCACTGGGGCATCCCCCTCCTGCCACTGCTCTGTCCCCACTGCCCTTCCCCAGGAGATGCTCTGCACTAGCTCCCCACTCATGAGCACAGCCAGGGTCCTGCCCATCCTCATCACCCTTTATGGGCCATCAAGGCAAGAAAAATTCCCAAGGAAAGCCCTGGGGACACTCAGGTCTGAAGAGGATGAGTAGGATGCTCAAGAGGCTTTTCTTTTTCTTTTTAACTGTTTTTATACTGAAAGACTTGGCATTACACTCGTGCATTACCCAGCAAATTGGTGTTTAGGTAGATAAATTGCTGCATCTGGTTGGGTTTATCCTTGAAGAGATTAATAAATAAGTTAATCTGCCTAATGTACCATTGCTGGAGATGGCGACACAGCTGAGTCTGTGTTCAGCTTGCTCAGTGCCCTCGTACTCTCTCCACCCAGACCCCTGATGGTAAAGCAGGGTGGGGGGAGCTCATGATGTGTCAGGAACACCCCACCAAGCCTGGCCTCACCTGGGATCCTGCATGCTTGGGACTTGCTGCCATCCCAGGGCAAGTGGTTTCCCCAGCTGTCCCCCATGTGTGGCACTGTCGAGTCCCTCTTTTACACTGAGGTCACTGTGGGGAAGAGATTGCAGGAAAGCTCCTGGCAAGCACCAAACCTGGAGAAGCTCCTGTCAGCTCTTTCCCCCAGCACCCGCAGCTTTCACTTCCTCCTGACGGGCACACACCCGCCTTCCCCAGCCCCTGTCTGCTCAGCCCCATTACTCCCCAGCCAGCACTGGCATTTCCCTGGCAGCAAGTGCTGGTTTGGGAGCTCAGGACACACGGCAGATGCCGGGCAGCTCGCACACACATTTGGAGCAGGTGTATCTGCACAGTGTCTCCCAATTGCCTGTCACTGTCAGTGCCATTATGGAGGGTTTAGCACATCGCAGGGGGTTGGACAACCATTAATTAGGAGCACCTTCAAGCTGTTGCTCCAGCCTTTTGCCAGCCCTGTGGAGATGCCCGCACAGTGGCCAATCCCTTGCCCATCTCACAGGGATGATGATGTGCCCATGGTGCTGCTGGAACAGGACAGCCTGGGGATGCAGAGCCCTGTGTCCTGCCCAGCACGCGGCCCACCTGTGCCCCAGCCATCTGCAGCACAGCAGCCCCCATCCTCTTCCTCTTGGGGTTCCACGAGTTTGGGGTGCCAGGGTGGTGCTCACCAGCACCCCGGGGCTTGATGCAATGTCCAAGAGCCTGTGGCGCTGCACAGGGCCCTGCTGTGGCGCTTCCTGTTTTTTGTCAGCCAGACGCCGTGTGTGTTTCCGGCTGGTTTTGAGCTGCTCTGCGGCAGTAACGTGCAGGTCCCCCACCCTCACATCCACAGCAGGGTCCTGGGGCAGCTCCAGCTCTGGCCCTGCTCTGACACGCTGCAGGATTTCCCAGGAGCTGGCGAATGGCCGTGCTGCAGTCGGAGCCAAGGATCCCTATGGCCTCGCGGGCTGTAATCTGGCTTTCACCAGATTACAGGGCCGCAAATGCCTTAATTAAGACAAGCCTAATTTGCTTAAAGGAGCCCGTTTGTAGTAACCCAATTAAAGCAATGTGAGCTGGAGAAATCAAAACCCGCCTTGATCCCCCCGGCAGCCCTCATCAGTTCTGGTGAGTGTTGCACACTGGGGACCCGGCCACCACCTCTGCCGGGACCCTGCAGGCAGCAGGGCAGGCAATGCTCCCTGGGGGGGCTCGGAACGGCTGCAGCCCCCCACGGCGCTGCTCCCTGTTTCTCCGGCCTCCCGCCTCCTGCTTCCTCCCAGGACGCCGTCCCTTTGTGTTTTTGACTATAAATGGCACGGCGCCATCGATTGTTTCCGCCGGCACTGCGGCTGGTTGCCATAGCGCTGAATATTTTCCTCTTGCCATTTCCCCCCTGTGCAAACGGCCAAGGGAACGGGGTGAGCCCCCCAGTCCCGGCTGCATCCTCTGCCTGGCTCCCAGTGCCAGAACACTGCCCCCCAGTCCCTCCGTCCTGTGTGTCCTGTGTCACCCTGGCCACTGGTGTCCTGCCCTGCCTGTGTCTGGCAGGGACACGGGGTGACCCCAGGGTGCACGCGGGGCCCCTGCTGTGCATCCCAGCTTGGCACTGCCCACCTGGATGAACAGTGCTGGGAGATGGACAGGGGACCCTGGGCCAGTGTGGAGATGTCCCATGGGATCTGGGTGAGTCGTGCCCCATGGTCCAGCTCCCACAGCACCTTTCCTCATTGTCCCCAGCTACCTGAACGACCTGGAGAGGATAGCCCGTGCTGACTACATCCCCACCCAGCAGGATGTGCTGCGCACCAGGGTGAAGACCACGGGCATTGTGGAGACCCACTTTACCTTTAAGGACCTGCACTTCAAGTATGTCTGATCCCTTTCCCTTTTGCCTTTTTGAAAGCAAAAAAACCTGTTACTCCCCATGCTGGGATAGATTGTGGGTGCACACTGCATGCACTGAGTTCCCCCCACCTTCTGGTTTGCTCATGGCGGGAACTGCTGCCTCAGAGACCGGAAACCGCTGAAATAGCTGGAACAGCCTCAAAAACACAGAGCTCAGCCTGGGGGCGGATCCAGGCTCTGGTGAGGAGGGGAGGGGGGAAGGCATCCCTCCTCCTGCTGCTGTGACGCTGCTTCCGCTGCAGGAAGGGCGCTGGGCAGGAGCTGGGGTCTCGGGGTCAGGCTCTGGCACTGCTGCCTGCTGGCACCCCATGGTTGCTTTCCATTGAAAACCCACGGGAAATAATCAGAGCTCCAGTTTCCGAGGCAAAAAGCTGCCATTGTGCACATCCCGGGGGATTTAGTCCCATGGCAACAGAGCTGATGTCAGAAGGATCTGCTGGGGTCTTCTGAATGCGGGGGGCTCACAGAGACCCCAATGCCACCCTGGTGGGATGGAGACACTTGGTCACGCATTGCCAGGGCAGCGCTTTGGAGGTGGCAGTGGGGGTGGTCCAGGGGGGATGCAGCGTGTCCCTGTGGGGAAGCCTTCCCACCAGCCAAGCAGTTGGCAGTGGGCATGGCAGTGGGTGTGGAATGCTACTGCTGGGCTCTTCTCCATGGAGGCAGGGCATCCTCTGCTGCCTGTGGCGGGAGAGGCACATGGTGCATCAGGATCATCCCTGAGCCCTCCTGCTGCCGCAATCCTGCTGAGCCCACAGCCACTTGGCTCCCCTTGGTCCAAGGTCTCTGGCAAAGCCCTGCTGTGCCTGCTCTGGAGCAGGTCTCTGGGGAAAATGACACTGACACCCCCTGGGAAAGGTGGCCTGATCTTGCCCCAGCTCACGTCAGGGATTTGCTTCAGCTGGGAAATGAGCCTGGACACTGTCCTGGCAGGAGGAACAGGAGCAGATCCTCAGTACTGGCAAAATCCCTGGGGCAGAGGCACCGTGCTGTGCCCGCACCAGCGCTGCTCCTGCTCCAGGCAGCTGGGGACCTGAGGCAGGGCATGGGGTGAGGGTGGTGGGGCCAGGAGCTGCCATCCATCCCCGCATCACCTCCCTGCCGCAGGATGTTCGACGTGGGTGGCCAGCGCTCGGAACGGAAGAAGTGGATCCACTGCTTCGAGGGGGTGACAGCCATCATTTTCTGCGTGGCCCTGAGTGCCTATGACCTGGTGCTGGCTGAAGATGAGGAGATGGTGAGTCATGGGGATGGAACCAATGCCATGAGCCGTCCCCTCCTTGGGGGGTTGGGGGAGCAGCCCCTCCTCTGCTGTGCCCTGGCCAATGTGGCCCAAGCCTTGCAGGGCCATTGACATCCTCTGCCTGCAAGGCAGGAGCATGGGGGTGGCAGTCTGGGGAACAGTGGGATGGGTGCTGCCTGGGAGTCTCTTCCTGGCTCATGCTGCCATCTCCCCTGCCAGAACCGGATGCATGAGAGCATGAAGCTGTTCGACAGTATCTGCAATAACAAGTGGTTCACAGACACGTCCATCATCCTCTTCCTCAACAAGAAGGACCTCTTTGAGGAGAAGATCGTGCACAGCTCCCTCACCATCTGCTTCCCTGAGTACACAGGTACCACTGGGGCCCTCAGTGCCCCCTGCTCACCTGGCAGGGGCAGTGGGCGGTGCCTTGCCCCAGGCAGGGTAGCAGGAGGTGCTGGGGATGGAAATGGTGGCTCCCCTGTGCCTGAGGAGCGGTGGGTTGGGGCAGCAAGTGGGGTGTGGTGGTGTTTGGGGTGCCCAAGGAGATGGGAGATGTGGGGGGACACAGCACAAGGGGCAGCTGCCCTCAGGGGGGTTATCTGAGGCTCACTCTGCCTGTGGAGCCTCAATTTGGCAGCAGGACAGTGGCTGTGGGGGGTCAAGCCAAGCCCAGACCCTTTGGTGGCTGTGGGCAACTGTGGGGCAGCCCAGTGTCTCTTCCTCCTCAGGGGCCAACAAGTATGACGAGGCAGCCAGCTACATCCAGAGCAAGTTTGAGGACCTGAACAAGCGGAAGGACACCAAGGAGATCTACACCCACTTCACCTGTGCCACAGACACCAAGAATGTGCAGTTCGTCTTTGATGCCGTCACCGACGTCATCATCAAAAACAACCTGAAGGACTGTGGTCTCTTCTGAGGGCGGTGCTGCCTAGGTGGGTGGTGGTCCCAGTGGTAGCTCCCCAGTTGGGATGGTCATGGACCATCCTCCAGGGATGGGCTGGGCACAGCCTGCCAGCTGCAGGCTGCCCTGTCCCCAGGCCCTCCCCTGTTCATGACCTCTCTCTCCTAGGAGCTGCAAAGGAAGGACCACACCATCTCCCACTCCTGCTTCTCTTTGGATTCATCCCTCTGCCCCCACCCCATAAAGAGACTTTTTGAGTGCCAGCACGGTGGCAGGGCCCATGTACCCCCTGCTGCACGCGCTTGCCCCCCACCTTCGTCCTCCTCCTCGCCGGCGTCACCCTTCCAGGGAAGACAAGGTTTTAATCTTGGTTTGTATCCCCTGAAGCGTTCCAGCCCCCACTTCATTCACTCCGCGCCCTGGCGCTCTCACTGTTTACATTGCAAGTGTTGCTGGCACGGGGGGCACACCTCGGGGGTGCCCACCCAGCCACAAACATGACCGATGACATTCCTTTCAGTAAACCAGAAAAGAAAGAAGAAAGAAAAAAAAGAAAAAAAAAAAAACAACGAAACCAACAACAAAACCAAACCCAAAACCATGCAAAAAAAACCACACCACACCAGTTGGGGCCAGGTTACTTTTTAAAGAAACCTTTTTACCAAACTATTTAAAAGCATCAAGTGCTACGTGGTGGCGGCATCCTCCGTGGCCAGCCTACCCCCCAACCGTGTGCCTTGGGGGGGAGGGTCTGCACCCCACCCCGCCTCACTGCCCCCATCCCGATGGGCAGCTCAGGCAGGAGGGTGGGCAGGGGGTGCTGCCCACTGCCTCTATCCCCCCCCCTCTTTCTAAGCCTAGTTTTTAGGGCTAGCTGTTGCATTGGGCGAGGAGAGCCTGCTGTACAGAGCGGCCCCCGCTGTCCCCCCCAGCCCAGGGGGGACCCTCCAGCCGGTGCCTGCGGCCTCGCTTTTCCCACAGGATGTTTTACCGAATTGTTCACATGGTTTGACATAATAAAATGTAGAAAGGAAAAAAAAAAAAAAGAAAAATTATATATACTGAAATGCCCTGTGTGACATGGGAGTGGGCAGGGGGGCTTCACCTCTATGGGAGGGCTGGGGTGGTCCCTGGGAGTGGGAGAGGGTCACAAAGTAGGCTGGCATCCCCCTGCTGTCGTGGGAGGTGAGGGCAGTGGTGGGACCCTTGGGGTTGTAGCTGGGATGCTGCTGCAGGGCTGAGCCCCACCCCGAGGGGCTGTGGGGTGGGGGGGAACAAACACATGACAACCCCCTGGCTCTGCAGTGGTGGGATGGTGGCACTGAGGGAACCCCTGGGGACACCCAGTACCCAGGAACAGCCAGTGACCTGTAGCCCAGAGGGAGATGCAGCATTCCGTGCACCCAGCAGCCCACAGGAACCCCCAGCCCCAGGGATCACCCATTGGCACCCCACATCCAAAGGACCCTCAGCTCCAAGGGCTTCCTGGAGACTCCCAGCACCCCCCAGCTCCAGGGGACACCCAGCAGCACCCCTAGCTTCAGAGGGCACCTAGGACCCCCCAGCACCCAAGGGAACCCCTAACACCTCTCAGCTCCAGGGGGTACCAGGGACTCCCAGCACCAAGGGACACCCAAAAAACCCCAGTTTCCGCAGTGCCAAGGGTCATCTGGGGACTCCCAGTACCTCTCAGCTCTAAAGGGAACCCAGGGACACCCTGGATCCCTCAAGTACCTAGGGACACCCAGGACCCTCAAACACCCCTCTGCTCCAAGGGGGTACTCAAGCACTCTCAGCACCCAAGGGAACCCCAGTACCCCACAGCTCTGAGGGTTACCCACGGACCTGCAGCACCCAAAAGTATCCAGCACCCTGTAGCATCCAGGGTCACCCAGGTACCCCCAGGACGTGGAGCCCCAGAGATCCCCCAGCAGAACTGGGGATTCCACAGTGCTGACTGGTGGGAGAGTTGGTGGGAAGCGTGAGTGAGATTGTGCCCTCTCCCCCTCCCTTCTTCACCAGGTACGGCTTTGGAGCTAAGCAGATCAAATCCCGGCGGTTTGGGGCAAGCAGAGATGGTTGTGGAGGTGGGATGGGGGCAGCAGCGGGGCTGGGCCCCAGGGGAGGGGGTGCTGGGCTGGGGCTCAGAACAGCCCGCAGTCCTTGAGGTTCTCCTTGATGATGATGTCAGTGACGGCGTCGAAGACGAACTTGACGTTCTCGGTATCGGTGGCGCAGGTCATGTGGGAGTAAATCTCCTTCACATCCCGCCGCATGTTCAGCTCCAGGAACTGCAGCTTGATGTAGTTGCCCGCATCGTCATAGGTGTTGGGACCTGGTGGTGTGACAGTGAGCGGGGTCCCCTCCTGGGCTGGGGTCCCCCGCCAGAGTGCTGGCCCAGTGTCACCCAGTGCTCCCTCGGGTGGGCAAACTTTGCGTGGTCCCTCAGCAAGGCTCACGTAGCACCACTTGCGTGGGATGCTGAGGACACCTGGTGGGGGACTCCTGCAGGGTGGTGGCACCCAACCCTCCACCAGCACCCCACTGCCACCAGCCACTGCAACACTCACCATCATAGTCGGGGAAGCAGATGCTGAGATGGGCCTTCTTGATCTTCTCCAGGAAGACATCCTTCTTGTTGAGGAAGAGGACGATGGAGGTGGTGGCAAAGTAGCGGTGGTTGCAGATGCTGTTGAAGAGGTGCAGGCTCTCGTGCATGCGGTTCTGCAGAGGGACACAGCCCCGTGGTGACACTCACGTCATGATGGGGACAAAGCAGAGGGGGTGTGAGGTGGTGAGCCTTCCTCACCACTTCATCATCCTCCACCAGGACCATGTCATAGGCACTGAGGGCCGCGATGAAGATGATGCAGGTCACCCCCTCAAAGCAGTGGATCCACTTCTTTCGCTCTGAGCGCTGTCCGCCCACATCGAACATCCTGGGCAGGACAAGGGAGGGTCAGCATCCCCCACTCCCTGCCCACTCCCTGGCACCAGCCCTTACTGGGGTCCTGGCCCCCACCTGAAGTTGAGGTCTTTGAAGGAGAACTGGGTCTCAATGATGCCGGTTGTCTTGACACGGGAACGCAGCACGTCCTGCTCTGTGGGGACGTAGCCGGGGGTCACCAGGCGCTCCAGGTCTGACAGGTAGCTGGCCAGGCACGTGGTGGGTGTGAGACAAGGGTTGGAACCCCCCTGATGCCTCCCTCACCCATACTCCCTGACCCCACGTACTAGCCTGCAGAGTCATTGAGCTGGTACTCAGAGGCGCGGTCGAAGCAGGCTTGGATGCCCGAGTCCTTCCAGAGCCGCCCGATGATTTCTGACATCTCCTTGGGCATGGTCCCCTCCTCAATGGTGTCTGAGAGGTGCAGCAGCTTACGGGCATCATCCTTTGAGGGAGAGGGGTTCAGTGAGGCCTGGAGGCTGGGGGAACCCCTGCCCAACATGGAATGCTCCTCACCTGGCGAGCCGTGTCCCCATACTGGATGTTGAGGGTGGTCATGGCCCGCACGATGGCCAGCATGGACTGGAGCGTGTTGCTGTAGATGATGGCGATGAACTCCAGGCATTCCTCCAGTGAGTAACCGTCCTGGTGGATGATCCTGGCCGGGGAAGATCACAGGCATGGGGTTGAGCTGGGCGCCATGGAGCTGAGCCACGTGTTGGATGCACTCCATGGCAGTGGCATGGGGCAGAGCCAGGCGCAGTGGGATGGGGCACCCCAGAGCTGCAGTGTGGGACAGACACATCGCATGGTGGGCACGGTCAAGTGACCCCCCCCTTGGCACTTACTTCATCTGCTTGACGATGGTGCTCTTCCCCGACTCCCCTGCTCCTGAGGGGAGAAAACATGGGTCACAGTGGTGCCCACACCTTGGGCACTCCCAGCTGGGCCCCACACTGGCCCACTGGGAGCCCTGGTGCCTGACATGGCTGCGGGCACTGTGGGCTGTGCCAGGTCCACGGCTCAGGGTGTGCAGGGGGATTAACAGCCTGGTGCCAGTGGCATTAAGGTAAGGCTGAGCCGCTGTGTCTAATGGGATCTGCAGCGGCTCAGCCAGGGACACTCTCAGGAGCCCAAGGGAAGGGCTGGGGACATGGTGACATCACAACCCCGTACCCACCACCCAATGCACCAAACTTGTGGCTGTGCAAGGGGATGTGTCCTGGGCCAGGCTGAGGACAGTGATGCCACCCATGGCCCCACCACATACACGACACCCCAGTCCTCAGGCATCACTGGGGGACTGGGAAGGACTGGGAGGGACACACAGGACAAGGGGGCTTCAGGGACAGACATGGGGTGGTGACACGGGCTGCATGGGGGTCCCTAGGAAGGTGGGGCAGGGGCGCTGATGGGGTGGGGTGCTGGTAGGTAGTGTTGGTGAAGGCTCTTAAGATGGGTTGGTTGGGGTTAGGGGGCCTGGGAGTGGGGGGATGTTAGGTGGGCTGGTTGGGTTTGGAGATACATGGAAGCCAGGGGATCTTAGGGTGGATCTTAGAATCTCATCTTCTTGTTGAAATGGTCTGTTGCATTTGGGGTGCCTGGTAGGGGGTGTTGAGCAAATTGCTGGGATGAGCTGCTTTAGGGCATCCTGGGAATGGGGGGATTGTTGGGGTGGCTGGTTCGGTTTAGAGGTGCTGAGGGAGAGGGGAAAACATTGGGTGGGCCTTTGGGGGTGACTGGTTGGTTTTAGGGGTGCTGTAGGGATCAGAGGACTGCTAGAGTGGGCTGACTGGGTTTAGGGGTTCTTAGGAGCAGGGATCTGGGGACTGTTGGACTGGTTGGGTGTAGGATGGGGTCAGGGAAACACTGGGTTTTTTATTGGGGAGGGGTAGGTTGGTTTTAGGGATGCCTGGGAGTGGGAGGCTGTTGGGGGCACTCCTGTGCTGGTTTGGTTTAAAGGTGCTGCAGGCATCAGGGAAACATTGGGTGGGCTCTTGAGATGGGGAGGTTGGGTTTAGGGCTGCCTGGGAATGGGGGTAATGTTGGGGTGGGCTGCTTGGTTTTAAGGGTCCTGGGTGAGTCAGGGGAACGTCGAGTGAACTGTGAGGGTGGGCTGCTTGGGTTTGGGGATCCATCCGGAGGCCAGGCGAAGGTCGGATTGGCTGGTTGGGTTTGGGGGCAGCTGTGGGGTGTGCTGGTTGGGTTGAGGGGTGCTGGTGGGGTTGAGGGGTACTGGTAGGTTTCAGGGGTGCATTGGGTGGGCTGTTAGGGTGAGATGCACAAAGGATAGGTACGTCCCCCAGGGTGTTGTCTCCCCCTTACCCAGCAGCAGCAGCTTGACGGTCCTGGCGTCCTTCTCAGCGTCTTCCTTGAGCTTCTTCTCCAGCTCCCGGGAATGTTTCTCCTCGGCACTGGCCCCGGCTCCCATCCTCTGCCCCGCCGCCCTGCGCTTCACCACCCGCTCCTTGGAGGTCAGCACCAAGATGGGCAATGAGCTCCAGCCCCCCGCCGCCTCCAGCTCTCGCTCCCGGTGCCCGCCACCACCACCACCACTGTCCACCCGGTGTGCCACAAGGACGGGGCCAAGGTGCCGGGGGGCCGCCTGCCGGGGGGCTGCGCTCAGCACCCGGGGCTTAAGCTGGGCCCCCCCGATAAACCCCCTTCAATCTGCAGCGGGCTGAGCTCAGCAATCCCGTGGTTCCCGGTGTCAGCGCTTCTGCCGGGGGCGGGGGAGAGCAGCCTGACCAGCTCCCAGCTTTGCCCCCAGCCCAGGGCTGGGGCAGTGACCCGGCCACCCTGGGGGATGTGGGACCCCTACCCAGCTCCAGCTCTGCTGTTGACCCCAGGGGTTTGGAACTGGGAGGTGGGATGGTGTGTCTGCTGGGGTCTGGTCACAGTGGGAGCAGATGTCCCCATTGTACCCATCTCACCTGGTCACACCCCCTGCTCTGGACCAGTGCCCACTGTCACATCCCAGTAAGCCATCCCAGTGTCCCCAGGGGCACTCCCCACAGTGATAGAAGGTCAGCCTCAGTCACCACACCCTGTGTCCCCAGGAGCCTTTCCAGAACCCTCCACTGATGTCCCCATGCCCCCCGGGTTCACTTCTTAGTGTGCCCGGGCACCCACCAATACACTCCCAGTGCCACCAGGCCAGCTCAGTATCACCTCCACAGGCACTCCAGGCCCTCCAGCAACACCTGCACAATGTCCTCAAGGACACCCACATACCCTCCCCAAGGTTTTCAAAGCCCTCCCCAGTAACACTCCCCAGTAACTACAGAAGAAATCCCGGTGTCCCCAAGCAATTCCAGTTCCTCTGTGGGGACCGTGTCCCCGCCAACCCAAAATAGCCCTGCCCAACGTCCAGGGGCACTGCAGTGCCACCTCTGTGTTACCACCCCAACCGCAGCAAGCCCCTACAATGTCTCTGGGTCCCTCAGTCCACTGCCTTCCCAGTGCCCCCCATTGCCATCGTGGCCACCCCAGCAAAACTGAGTAGCCCCAGGAACACCGCAGTAACTCCCCAGTGTCCCCCCACCTCCGGTGACTCCAGGCCTTGCCAGGACTCCCCCAGTGACCCCAGTACCGCCCAGTGCCCCTGTGTCCAGCGCTCCCCGCTCCCTGCACCGCGGCTCTCCTGCAGCGCCTCGCTCGGCCGCCAGAGGGCGGAAGCGTCCAGCGCAGCTCCCGGTACAGCCCAGTGCTCCCAGTACAGCCCAGTGCTCCCAGTACAGCCCTGCACACCCCTAGTACAGCCCTGCACACCCCTAGTATAACCCGGTGCCCCCAGTACAGCCCTGCACACCCCCAGTACAACCCAGTGTCTCCAGTATAGCCCAGTGCTCCCAGTACAGCCCTGAACACCCCCAGTACAGCCTTGCACCACCCCTTTACAGCACCCTCCAGTACAGCCCAGCGCCCCCAGTACACCACCCCCAGTACAGCTCTGCCAGCATACCCAGTAGTGCCCCCAGCACAGCCCCAGCACCCCCAGTACTCACACCAGTGCCTCTCAAGACTGCCCGGAGGAGCCCAGTACCACCTCCATCACCCCAATACTGAACAGAGTTCTCCTGGTACAGCCCAGTATTGCCCACTACAACCCCAGCCACCCCTGCAGAACAATTACCACCACCCTACCAGTGCTCCCAGTACCACCAAGTACCAGCTCCTACTACCAAATCCTAATGTCTCAATACTTTTCCTAGTGCTCGCAGTACTGCCCAGTACCAACCTCCAGTGTGCCCAGTACTACCCCCAGTACAGCCCAGGGCCTTTCAGCACTGACCCCAGTGCCTCCTGGAACTACTCAGAGGAGCTTGGTGCCGCCCCCGTATCAATCAAAGTGCTCGCAGTGTCATCCACTACCACCCTCAGTGCCCTCTGTCAAGTCTCTCCGTGCTCCATGCCCCCAGTACCACCAAGTACCAGCTCCCAGTACCATATCCTAGTGCTCCAGTACTTTCCCCAGCACCCACAGCACTTTCCCGTGCCCCCAGTACTGACTCTGAGTGCTCTCAGTGCCTTCAGCAACACCCAGTGCTGGTGGCCAGCCACCAGCCCAGCCCAGTATACCCCAACACCCAGCAGTACCACCCACTACTGCCACCTCCCCATGCCCCCTGTCCTGCCCCCCAGCACCAGTGACCCAGTGCTCCCCCAGGGGCAGCGCTGTGTGCCCTGGCAGGGCTCAGGGGATTATGTGGTGGGGGCCACGTCTGTCCCCTACAGAGCACACACAGGCGCCCGCGTCTGTCCCAAAGCCAGTGTTTATTTGGGAGTGCCCCCGGCTGCAGAAGGGGGCACTTACTCAGCCCTGGTCACCCCTGTGTTTCCCATGTACAACTATTTACAACCCCCACACCCACCGGGGTGCCCCAAGGGGGTGGCTGCTGGGCTGGGTGCCCCAAACACCCCTGGGTGCCACTGTCACCAAGCACGAGCAGCTGCTCGAGGTTTTACACTAGTTTGGCCCCTTCTCCTCCCATTCTCCACCCAAAGACCCTGGGGCCCAGCCCTCACACTGTTGCCTGAACACCTCGGTCCTACCTTGAGGTCCCATCTCTCCCCCACCAAGCCCCCAGGGAAGGGACAGAGCCGTGCACCCTCACCCCACAGCCCCCTCCTTCTCAGCTTGCCTGGTGGTCTACAGCTTCCCCACAGAAAGCGCTCGCTCCTCCATAACCTTGTGGGGAAACTGAGGCACGAATTATGACGGCTACGCCCAGCTTGCAGTAAGCAGACCTTGTCTGGCACTGCCTCCCCCACCTCCCCTTCCCACCTCACCTCCCCTGTCCTCCCCAGGGCATCATCCCCTCCCACACCAGGCCCACCACCCCCCAGCACGGTGCCATGCCCCAGCTGTGGGGCAAGTGGCTGTGGTGACCCACGGTCCCTGCACAAGAGGATCTGGGGGTCCTTGGCAGGGGGGAAGACAGCGATGGTGGCTGCAGCCACCTCAGGGGTCCCGGCTCCTTCCCAGGGGTCCCTGCTCCTCCCTGGGGCTGGGATGTGGGGGTAGCACTGCCCAATGACTATGTACAGCCTACAAATAAATACCACCTCCCGTGGGAGGGGGGAGCGCGTGTGTCTGCGTGTGTGTGTGCGTGGATGTATATGTATATATATTTATTTATAGATATTTTTAATATTAAAAGGGGGGAAAAATAGACCACTGTGCTAGCAAAGTCCCTGATGATGGTTTCATGTATGCCCATAGGTCTCTGGCTGGTGATTCCGACGGTTTCGAGGCTTCTTCTGGTCCTGCTGCTCCTTGGCTTTGAGGCCAGCCAGCGGCTGCGGGGGGCTGGCAGCCGTGTGCCGCCAGTAGCCCTGGCAGTACTGGTCCAGGAGTCCCATTTCGGGCTGGCTGAGGAGCTGCAGCAGGTCCTGGTAGTGGGGAGTGGGGGCACCCGGCAGGCCAGGGGGGGTCTCCGCCTGGACCAGCACGGCGTGGACAGCACGGCTGCTGAGGACGCGGAGCTGCACCTTGGTCACCGTGTGCTTGAAGTTGTTCTCGGTGGCGGTGCAGGAGTAGAGGCCGCTGTCGCTGAGCTGGAGGGCGCGCAGCAGCAAGCCCTGCTCCGTGCGCAGCACCCGGCCCTCAACCCGCAGCTGGGGGCGAGAGAGGGCACGGCTCAGCCGGCTGGTGCCCGGCACCCCCAGCACCCCCGGAGCGGCGCCCTGCCCTACCTCTTTCCGCCGGTCGCTGTTGTCCTTCTGCAGCAGCCACTTGACGCTGGCCTGGGGCGAGCGGGGTTGGCACTCCAGGAAGGCTGTGCTGCCCTCCACCCCGTACTGCACAGCCTCCACCGTGTTCTTGTTGGCTGCAGGGGGGCCATGGGCAGCCAAGTCACCCCCACCCCACTGCACTGCTCCCCTGCCCACCCTATCTCCAAGGGTGGGTGTCCATCCATCCATCCATCCAAATCTGTTCAATCTCCTCCCCAACAAATCCATCTATCCATCCATATTCCATCCCCAGTGTATCCATCTATCCATCCATGTACATCCTACTCCCCAGTGTATCCATCCATCCACCCATCCATCCATCCATGAACCAACCCATTCATCTGTGCTTGTTCTCATCCCCAACGCGTCCACTAATCTTTGTTCATCTTCCTCCCTAAAACACCTATCCCCTCCTCCCCCTACCCACCCATACATCCATGTATCTTCNACTGCCACCTCCCCATGCCCCCTGTCCTGCCCCCCAGCACCAGTGACCCAGTGCTCCCCCAGGGGCAGCGCTGTGTGCCCTGGCAGGGCTCAGGGGATTATGTGGTGGGGGCCACGTCTGTCCCCTACAGAGCACACACAGGCGCCCGCGTCTGTCCCAAAGCCAGTGTTTATTTGGGAGTGCCCCCGGCTGCAGCAGGGGGCACTTACTCAGCCCTGGTCACCCCTGTGTTTCCCATGTACAACTATTTACAACCCCCACACCCACCGGGGTGCCCCAAGGGGGTGGCTGCTGGGCTGGGTGCCCCAAACACCCCTGGGTGCCACTGTCACCAAGCACGAGCAGCTGCTCGAGGTTTTACACTAGTTTGGCCCCTTCTCCTCCCATTCTCCACCCAAAGACCCTGGGGCCCAGCCCTCACACTGTTGCCTGAACACCTCGGTCCTACCTTGAGGTCCCATCTCTCCCCCACCAAGCCCCCAGGGAAGGGACAGAGCCGTGCACCCTCACCCCACAGCCCCCTCCTTCTCAGCTTGCCTGGTGGTCTACAGCTTCCCCACAGAAAGCGCTCGCTCCTCCATAACCTTGTGGGGAAACTGAGGCACGAATTATGACGGCTACGCCCAGCTTGCAGTAAGCAGACCTTGTCTGGCACTGCCTCCCCCACCTCCCCTTCCCACCTCACCTCCCCTGTCCTCCCCAGGGCATCATCCCCTCCCACACCAGGCCCACCACCCCCCAGCACGGTGCCATGCCCCAGCTGTGGGGCAAGTGGCTGTGGTGACCCACGGTCCCTGCACAAGAGGATCTGGGGGTCCTTGGCAGGGGGGAAGACAGCGATGGTGGCTGCAGCCACCTCAGGGGTCCCGGCTCCTTCCCAGGGGTCCCTGCTCCTCCCTGGGGCTGGGATGTGGGGGTAGCACTGCCCAATGACTATGTACAGCCTACAAATAAATACCACCTCCCGTGGGAGGGGGGAGCGCGTGTGTCTGCGTGTGTGTGTGCGTGGATGTATATATATATATATTTATTTATAGATATTTTTAATATTAAAAGGGGGGAAAAATAGACCACTGTGCTAGCAAAGTCCCTGATGATGGTTTCATGTATGCCCATAGGTCTCTGGCTGGTGATTCCGACGGTTTCGAGGCTTCTTCTGGTCCTGCTGCTCCTTGGCTTTGAGGCCAGCCAGCGGCTGCGGGGGGCTGGCAGCCGTGTGCCGCCAGTAGCCCTGGCAGTACTGGTCCAGGAGTCCCATTTCGGGCTGGCTGAGGAGCTGCAGCAGGTCCTGGTAGTGGGGAGTGGGGGCACCCGGCAGGCCAGGGGGGGTCTCCGCCTGGACCAGCACGGCGTGGACAGCACGGCTGCTGAGGACGCGGAGCTGCACCTTGGTCACCGTGTGCTTGAAGTTGTTCTCGGTGGCGGTGCAGGAGTAGAGGCCGCTGTCGCTGAGCTGGAGGGCGCGCAGCAGCAAGCCCTGCTCCGTGCGCAGCACCCGGCCCTCAACCCGCAGCTGGGGGCGAGAGGGGGCACGGCTCAGCCGGATGGTGCCCGGCCCCCCCAGCACCCCCGGAGCGGCGCCCTGCCCTACCTCTTTCCGCCGGTCGCTGTTGTCCTTCTGCAGCAGCCACTTGACGCTGGCCTGGGGCGAGCGGGGCTGGCACTCCAGGAAGGCTGTGCTGCCCTCCACCCCGTACTGCACAGCCTCCACCGTGTTCTTGTTGGCTGCAGGGGGGCCATGGGCAGCCAAGTCACCCCCACCCCACTGCACTGCTCCCCTGCCCACCCTATCTCCAAGGGTGGGTGTCCATCCATCCATCCATCCAAATCTGTTCAATCTCCTCCCCAACAAATCCATCTATCCATCCATATTCCATCCCCAGTGTATCCATCTATCCATCCATGTACATCCTACTCCCCAGTGTATCCATCCATCCACCCACCCATCCATCCATGAACCAACCCATTCATCTGTGCTTGTTCTCATCCCCAACGCGTCCACTAATCTTTGTTCATCTTCCTCCCTAAAACATCTATCCCCTCCTCCCCCTACCCACCCATACATCCATGTATCTTCCCATACATCCACTCACAAAACCATCAACCCACCAGAGAATCCCTGTGTCTTCAACTCCCACCCTGTGCCCTCAGCCTCCCCTCCCAGCTGCCCCATGCTGCAGAGCCTTGCCCCAGACCCCACTCACCATTGGAGTTGTAGCCGCGGCACTGCCGGATGGGGTTGCCATGCCGGACATCCTGCCGCCGGCTCCGCCTGTGGGGAAGTGGGAGGTGAGAGGGGGAGCCTGGGGCTGGGGGATCCCTCTCTGACCCTCTCCCTGGCCCCCCCGTACCTCTTGGAAGAGGCGGAATAGCGGGTGCAGGCGCTGCCATCCCAGGCACAGTACGGATCCCGGGCCAGGCAGCAGTCGGCACAGGCTTCCCCGTACACGTCACAGCGGTGCAGGGCCAGGTGGGTCACGCCTACGGCCGAGGACACATACAGCTGTTGCTGTTGGGGACAAAGAGGACAGGGTGAGAAGCTACCTCACCCCCACTGCACTAAGGCCTCTGCGTGCCTCCTGTTCTGCTGCTGTGGTGACGCTGGGCAATGCCACAGCAGGGCCTGTGATGGGATCTGCTCACCCAGCCCCTTGCCACATGCTCTGACTCACCCTCTTGGAGGAGATGGTCATCGTCTTGATGGGTGCTGGCACCTGGATGAGAGCAGGAATGAAGAAGATGGAGGGGTGACTGCTTGGACGGACACTACAGCCCTGGGGTGGGCACCCCAGACCCCCCAGAGGCAGCTAGAGCAGGCAGAGCAGGCAGAGGAAGATGTGAGCGGGCAGCAGGCAGGAGGACCAATGCCTGGAGTCCCTCCAGAGCTGGCCAAGAGGTGGCTGTTGTCCCAAGGGACTGGCCCATGTCTCAAGGGGCTGGCTGCTGCCCCAAGGGCCTGGCTGGTGTCCCAGGGAGTGACTGGTATCTCAAGGGGCTGGCTGGTGTCCCAAGGGGCTGGTTGGCTGGGTCAAGAACGCTCAGCAGAGTGGAGGACATGCCAGCCCTTACCCTGAACACTTCAATCTCCTCCAGCATGAGTTCCTCTGTCTCCATGTCATCCCGGGGGAGCACGATGACCTTCTGCACAGTGCCCCGATCTGCAAGACACCATAGTGCCCAGGGACTCAGTGCTACCCCTGGGCACCCATGCCCTCCCTGCCTGGGAAGCGGGTCCCTGCTGGGGCTGTGCGGAGAAAGGATCCCCTAAGCCCATCCCCATCTCTCTCCTGCTGTGGCAGGTAGCTGTGTGCCAGCTCAGGGGTGCAGTGTGCCATCTCAGGTCACCACCTGTCCCCAGAGACTGCCACCACCTGGGGCAGCATGGGGATAGGCAACAGGGCAAGAGAAGTACCAGGATGGATCATGGGGGCTCTGAGACGCACATTAAGAGCAGGGGAAGCACTGGCCTGGATGATAGTGCCCCCAGGATGGGCACTGAGGTCTGGGAAGGACAGGGCTGGATGTCAGCACCTCTAGGATGGGCAACCGGGCAGGAAAGGCACAAGGCTGGATGATGATGGACTTAGCATGGGCAACAGGAAGCACATTGGACGGGTGCTAGGGTCAGGAAAGGATGAGGCTGGATGATGAGGCTCCAGGGAGAGGCACCAGGACAGGGGGAGGAGCAGGCTGAATGGTAGAATCCCTAGGATGGGAGGTATCATGCCGGATCGCTAGCTTCAGGAATAGGAGCTGGGCTAAGGGAAGGACCAGGCAGGACAGTAGGGTCTGTGGGATGGCACTGGGACAGGGAAAGAACAGTCTGGAGCCTTGAGGAGGGGCAGGGATCTCAGGGGGGGCAGTCTCAGCCCCTCACCCCGTTCTAGCGGCGGAGGGCACCGTGCTCTGGCCAGCCCTGGTGGTGCCCGCGCCCTCCGGGGCCGCGCCGGAGCATGCTGCGTTCCCCGCGGTGCGCGGCGTGGGTACCTGTGCCCAGGAAAAGCACCTCATAGCGCCCGTCTGCTGCGTCCACCTGGTCCACGGCCACGGTGGTGAAGCGGTAGTTGACGTTGGTGCGGACCACCAGCGGCTGGCGGTGCGTGGGGTACACGGCGTGGTACATCAGCGGGTGCGCGCGCATGAAGTTGATCACTTCGTCAGGGTAGTCCTTGGTCGACTTCATGGACGGGGTGAAGGTCCCCCCAGGGCACTGTGGCACAAACGTCACCAGTGCTCGGTGAGTTGGTACCCGAGCACAGGTCTGAGGGTGCCGGCTGCCTGGCTGGCACTGGCTCCCCTCCCCGTGGCGCCCGGGGGGTACTCACAGTGCCCGGGCGGGGGTAGGGCATTTTCCCTGTGTAGGGCATCCACTGGTAGTTGGGTCCCTCCTTGTGGGCGAAGGGCCCATTGAAGACCATGCGGATGTCAGCCATCGAGTAGACACATACAGCAGAGCCCTTGAAGACCGACCTGGGGAGAAGGACCTGCTGCCACCCTTTGTCATGGCATTGCCAGGACATCCACCCAGCTGGGACCCCTCATCTGCTGCACTGTGCCAGGAGGGTCAGCACTCACCCTGAAGCAGAGAACACAGCGTAGATAACAGGGTTCTTGGTGTCCTGAGTCTGCTGGATGAAGACGTCCTCTTGGGACAGAAAGATGGAGGTGTCACCATAGGGAAGGTGGGCAGGGACACCAGGGTACAGGGAGAGCAGTTACCCATGGAAGAGCAAGAGGCAGAGGGCAGCAAGAGAGTCCCCAGCTCTGCCCAGGGTGCCCCCCAAGCCTTCAGGGGTAGAGAAGGCTCCCATCCCTCTCCTCGCACACTCACGGAGTTCGTCGAAGTGCGTTTCAATTCCGTCGGGTCCCGGCACAGAGCAGACGAGCCGGGCCTTCAGGAAGGTGCTCCACTTGTTCACAAGGCAGCAGTGGCCCCCATCGTCATTCTGCAAAAGAGAGACCCCTGTGCTCAGCCCTGCCTGTCCCCCTGCCTGCTCCCCTGCCTGTCCTCTGCCACACCTACCAGGCAGATGCGCCCAATGCGGGAATAGACTCCGGGACTCAGTGGGGCATCAGCTGACTTCTCTCGGAAGAAGAAGTAGAGCTTGTCGTCATTCCTCTCGCTGCTATCAGGGATGAGCTGGGCACGGACGAAGGCTGGGTCTGGAATGGCACAGCACAGCACGGTACCATCAGCCCAGTGGCACCCCTGCTCCATGCCATAGCAGGATGCTGAGCCCCTCTCTGCTGCAGCATCACCCCACTCCTGGAAAAGCACTGCTGTGGTCACAGGGCGAGAGCTGCATCTGAGGAACTGGGTGTCTCTTGTAATCACTAGTGAACCAAGAGGGGCTTGAAGCCCCCCTGAGGTCCCTGGGAGCATCCCTGATGTCCACAGGTTGAAGAGATACATCAGCTCTATGAGCAAGGTGGTGGGAACCAATCTTCCCTCCAGGAAGGAACCACACAGCATGGAAGCTTCTCAGGAAGCTTCTCCCTGCCATCCATCAGCCCGTGCCCAGCCTGCGTTGACAGCTCCCCCTCTTCAGGTTACCACCCCGCTGGCTCCCCGGCCCGGCAGGATCATCCCATCTGTTCTGCTCTGTTTACTCAGCTGCTGCCCCGCAGGCAGGGGTGCTCCAAAGGGGGCAGGATGAACGTTCGGGGTCACCGACTGCAGGCGACACGGTTGACATCTCAGCACTGCAGAAACCCATGCACAGACACCAGCAGAGCCAGCCCCATCTCTCACCAGCTGTCTGCTCCCACCGCCCAGCAAAGCTCCAGGCATGTCTGTCACTGCCCCACACAGCTATCCCTGCTCTTGTGCCTGCACATCCATCCATCCATCCATCCATCCATCCATCCATCCATCCATCCATCATCAATTCTTCCACCCACCCATCCATCATCCATCATCAATTCACCCATCATCCATCCATCATCAATCCATCCATCATCCACCAATACATCTTCTGTCTGTCCATCCATCCATCCATCCCTCCATCCATCCATCCATCCATCCATCCGTCCATCCATCATCCATCATCAATTCACCCATCATCCATCCATCCATCCATCCATCCATCCATCCATCCATCCATCCATCCATCCATCCATCCATCCATCCATCCATTCCATCCATCGACCTGCCCATGCTGGCTGCTGTCTCTGTCCTGGCAGAAGGATGCAGTTCAACATGACAGGTCTCATCTCTAGGGCTAGAGCCATGGGGTCCCCAGGGCACCTGGGCCAGTGACACCTGAACTCACCATTGAGCCAGCGGGAATTGTACTGGTCTGTCCTCATGGCCGTCTGCTTGCCCATGGTGCGGAAGATGGCTGCATCCGTGCCCATGAAGTCGATGTAGACACCAGCATAAAGCTCTTCATCTGCAGAGGGCAGAGGTCAGCCAGGAATCCCCACCTCATCCCATCCACCCACCTTCTTCAACTGCCAGCCCCAGACCTGGCTGGTAGCCACCAGGCAACCAAGAGCCACTGCCCGTGACCATTCTGGACGTTGGCACTGGTCTGTAACCACAATCCCCACCTCTGCGGGGCCAGGCGCCTGGCCAGCTGGAGCAGGCAGGGGTGGCAGAGCAGGAACCCTGCTCCTGGTGGGTTCCATCCCACCTGCATACTCCCTCTGCACAGTGCAGGAAGCACTGGCACCAGGGAGCCACAGGACTCACTTATTAATGCAGAGACAGTGTCTACTTTGGGGTCGTAGGAACACTTCCCCTTGCCTGACTCCAGCTTGTCTGGCTCCAGGTAGAAGATATAATCCTGGAGAAGGAAGCAGATAGAGCAGCTGGTTAGACTTTCACCCCTCCATTCATGTGACAGCTCCCAAAGCCCACCAGGAGAGGCAGCCTGGTTCAGGATAGTGCACAGCACTGAGGACGGATGCAAATGAACCACACAAGGGGTCTGCAGGTCTCCTGAGATGCTGAAGCTCCTATGAGCGACTCCTTCGAAAATGCTGGGTGCTTCTCCATGCCCTCCACCACTTGGAGACTTGGCTGAGCCACCAGGCTGACGTGGGGCATCCATCCCCCAGGTCTGGAAGAACATCCCTCTCTGCTTCTTCACTCCAGCTGGCTGTGCTGCACATCACCGCTTGCCCAGCTTCAGGTCACACAGTTCCAGCAGCTTCAGCAGGCAGGGTTTGGCCTGCGGCACAGCTCAGCACAGCTTGGCACAGCTCGGCTGCTGGATCCACTGTACTTCTCTTGCCAGGGGCCATTTTCCAGTGCTTTTCTTCACATGGTGAGATGCTGTGTCTGCTCCGTGGGATGCATCCCCACTGTCACTTCTGCCTTCCCCGTGGCCATCCCTGGCACCATCACACATTCCCAGCCAGGAGCAAGACCCACACTGTCTCTGGAGACACATGTAAAATCCTCTGCCAGTGCTGGCTAGGGGCACACAGGGACAGGCTGGCCCAGCTGGGTCACCCCTCACCCTGGCATAGGGACCACCTTCAGCTGAGACAAAGCAGCAGCACAGGAGCATCCATGGAGAGCCTGGCCATGGGGAGGACCTTGACCAACCAAATCGGGCAGATGCCCACTGGCCCTGTGTGCTGGATTTGGCACATGGGTGATGGACGTGGTGACAGCCACCCTCCATTGAGAGGCCAGCAGGGTCCTGGCAGAGCCCCAGCTCTGGGAAGAACAAGAGGGAATGAAGGGCTGGGATTTCACTGTGGGCATCTCACAACGGAAGGTTTGCTCACACCAGCTCCTCCTGGGGAACCCAGACCCAGAGATGGGCACAGCCATGTTTCACCATCCTCATCAATGCGCCACGCAGTCTGTGCCACCATCACCATCACAAACGCCTCTGCCCAATGCTGGCCCTGCTCCTGAGGTGGGCAAATACCTCACAGGGACAACTTTTCTCTCTCTAGCATAGCCCCGGCACTGGCTGTACCACCTCACCCTCCTGGTCAGGCAACAGAGGAGCCATTGTGGTGCTGGCACTGCTGATCGGCTAACACACCTTGAAATGCACTGGAGCTGCTGGGATGCACATGCTGGCAGCCCCCAGGGAGCTCCTGCTAGGACACACACCCTCTCTCCAGCAGGGAGAGAGGAACTGGGGTGGCCTGAGGAGGCTAAAACAGCAACGGCATTTTCCCCGGGAATTGGCAGCAGGAGCTGCCCATAGTCTGGGAGATGCTCACTGCCAAGCATCACCCTTTGCCCCTGACCACCCGAGGGGCTGGGGGAGCCCCAGGCTGCACCTGGGTGCCCACGTCCCCCACGCTCCCCAGCCCATGCACTGACCCATGTTAGTCCGGAGGGGAGAGGCTCGGGGGCGACACTGTCAGGGTGGGCTGCACACTGGGGTATTCCCAGAAGCCAGGGATGCTGTCACCTCCCTGAGTGCACTTGCCTGCCAGGATGACACAAGTCCCTCTTGGGGCAAGGCGAAGCAGGTGCTCAGTAATGTTTCTGGGGGCCCTACCCAAACACCTTCTTGCACATCACTTGGGCATCCTCCCCTGAATCATCCCAAGCCCCGTGGCTCTGCCGACACATGGTCCCACTTCCAAAGGACACAGCAAGCCTGGAGTCAGGCAAAGACAGTGGTGGGTGGAGAGCCACCATCCCTGACAGTGTCCCCCATGGGGGGGGATCCTACATGGACCAGGAGGAAGGAGTTAGTGAGAGAAGGAAAGCCGACGCCAGGCCGGTGGCCGGGAGGTGCTGCGCTGAGAGGGAAGGGGATGGCAGGGATGCCCATGGCACGGGGTGCCCAGCCCAGGGGTCGGAAGCATGCCAGTGGGACGAAGGAGCCTGCGGCTCTGGCGTGCCCCTGGGGAGAGGTGGGCACGGCTGCGGCGGGCTCCCAGACCGGTTCCCACCTTGCTCTGTGCTGGTCTCGGGCTGAGGGGGCTGTCGGTGGATCTGCTTTCCCGGCCTCCCGGCTGGCTCGGCGGAAACCCCTGGGGAAAAGGAGCAGGGCAGAGAGTTAGCACCAGCAGGGGAAGGACCCCCCAGGACAGGGGTGAGCAGGGGACCCCAAGAGCTTGGGTGATGGATGCCCATTGAGCAGCAGCACTGCTGTCCCCCTGGGTTCCTTGATGCTCCAGGCTGGGCTGGCCTCCAGCAGGAGCTTCTCCAGGATGGATCCTGCTCTCTCCCACAGAACTGAAGTGCCCTAGGATGGGGTAGGAGAGAGTGGACAGATGACTGCCCACAGCCAGCCAGGCTGGGCTCACACCTGGGGGCTCAAAAACGGCACCTGCCACCTTGTTCCTCCTGTGCTGATGAGCGATGCCTCAGCAGCAAAGGTATCAGCACCATCGGGTCACTGGAACATTTCCACACTGCCACTGGCTCTGCTGGACAACTAGTGCTGTCCTCAACTGCACCAGCACCCTAGGTCCTCTTCGTATGTTGCCAATCCCCAGTCCAGTCCCAATCCAATCCCAATTTGGAATGGCCTGAGCAGCATCCACCTCTCTCAGTGCCCATGCCAGGCTTGGGGGCTCTGAGGCAGACGCCCGTCCTTTATGTCCAGCGACGTGATCCTCCCTCAGTCTGGGCTGGTGACTCTCTCCCCAACCTCAGCAGAAGACACAGCCTGGGACCTGACACTCCAGCGTGGAGAGAACAGACACCTCACAGGGCTTGGGACCCCTGGGATACTCCTGCTGCTACTTGCAGAGACTGGCTCCCTCCCAGGGCTGTCCTGAAAACGCTCCTCTGTCTGCCACACATCCTGCCTGGTGGCATGCAGCTTTGATGCCACCCTCTCACTGCACATTGCGGTCCTTGGCACTGGGTGACATCCATCCGGGGATGTTCCTGACATGGCCACACGTGCTGGCACAATCCCTGCAGGGTTCTCCCTGTGCAGCACCAGTGCTGGCATGGTACCAGGCATCCTTGGAATCCATGGTGAGGGGCTCAGCAGCCTGGCAGCAAGTGGGAAGCTGGGTTGACACGTCCCTTGTCCCAGTGGAGATCCAGCAGTGGCTGCAGCCAGCAGGGTGGGAGGGCACGTTGTGTGGAAGCTGCCATCAGAGTACAGCCAGGTCCCAGTGTGAAGAGAAGTCCTGGGTCTGTGGAGACGGCTTGGCCCCGCTCAGCAGCACAACAGTTAGCCACGGTCACCCCCAGCCTGCCATTGCCTCCAGCCTGCCCTTGCCCCAACCCTCAGCCCCCCAACCTCCCCCACCAGCCAGCAGAGCCGAGCCAAGCACCCACCCCACCGCAGTCCCCTGGTGGCTGAGCCAGCACCACGGTGCCAGGCACCAGCTCAGCACCCCTATCCCTCCCACCCCTCACCTGGGCTTTGCGCCCGCGGTTGACGAAGGCACAGATGGGGTTGTAGGCGCCAGTGCCACACACGTAGAGGTGTGTCCGGTTCCAGGGCTGGATCAGGCGGATGAAGTTGCCGCACTCCCCCTGGGAAGCAGAGGAGAACGTTTCAACCCAAGCACAGGGGCTATAGATTGTGGTGGGGCCATGGTTGGTGTGGGCATGAGAAGGAATGGGTCATTGGATGGCATGTGGCATGGGACAGCACGGATCAGAGGCTGGCATGGGCCACGAGCTGGCAAGCTGGAGGGCCCAGCCCTGGCTGGGAAGAGGAAGCAGCATGGGGAGCTTGGCCTCCTCCTTGCCCAGGAAGCTCTCCAGGACCTGCCTGGCTGGAACAGAGTGGGTGACAGGACACTGCGACACCCCGGAGTGCCACCCCATCTCGACATGGCTGTACATGCTGAGGGATGGCTTTTCCAGGGTAGGACACAGGGACATGAATCCCCCTCCAGCGCTAGCCACCAGCCCCACTCCACTACCAGAAGGGGGTTCATGGTGGCTACTCACGTTGCTGTTCTTGCCTGACAGGATGCACTCCTCGATCCTCTGCTGGGACGCGGGCCAATGGATCTGTGGAAACACCAACCCAGAGGAGACCAGGACTCCCACCTGGCCCCATCACTGCCCCACCAGCATCAGTTATGCCCATCGAGCTCTTGCCCTGGCATCCAAAAGGCCCCCAAAGTGCCCAATTACCCCCTTCCACCCGCTTCCCCCTGCCCTGTGCTGGCAGCTTACGATGAGGGGCTCGCGGTTGATGTCGTGGAGGTCCAGCGAGAGGACGTAGTCCTTGCTGCCCACATACATGCGGTCGTGGTCCTCGTCCTTCAGCAGGATGCGGTAGTCACTCGAGTTGAGGAGGAAGTTGAAGAAGTGTGCTGTGCCCGTCGCCTTCAGCTCTACAGGGGGAAAAGGGAAGGTGTCAGTACCCCAGGGACCCCCGTCTTCCCCAGTGCCACCCCTGAGTCCAAGCCTGAGCCCAGCTGGAGGATGCCCCATGAGAAGAGGTGCCCACCACCTTCCAGTCCCTTGCTGCCCACTTTCCACTCCATGAGCACCATGATACTGCCACCTCTATGCAGGACATGAGACAACGACAGAGATGCTCATGGCCAGCTGGGACAACCGAGAGTGGCCAGGAGAGAAATCATCAGGACCTGGGCTCAGGAGATCCAGCACCCCACAGCAGGGAGTGGAGGTTGCCACTGAGATGGGGCAGGAGGCAGGGACTCTCTGCCACCCCAGCCCAGAGAGCACAGCTCCCAAAATCTCCAGCATCATCCCTCTCCTGCACTGTGACCACACGTTCCAGCCAAGCCTCTGGCTCCTAGGATGGGGGAGCTGGGACCCCAAGGAACCAGCTCCAGGGGAGAAGATGAGCCTCCCACCCCGCACACCCCATCCCCCCCTGGAAAGTTATTTTTAGCCTCAGTGTGGGAGCAAGGAGTGAAAGAGGATAATGAGGGTCATGAATATTCACAAGTGCAATGAGGCAGCCAGATGGAAGGCAGAAGTGCTGCAGATGATGTGGGCCGGTGCCAAGAACCAGGCAGCAGGGGCCAGGGCACGAGTGAGACAGAGCACCCTGCCCCAACAGGATACAATCTGCCCTGGAGGCCACCTCTTTGGAGATGCCAGTCTCTGGAGGTGCCACTCCCCTTGGAGGTGTCACCCCCTTTGGATACCACCCCCAAATATCAGATGCCACCTCCATGGGATGACATCTGACCTGGATGCCACCCCTTTGGATGCCACTCCAAGCCATCAGATGCCATCCCCATGGGACGTCATCTTCCCCATATGCTTCCTTTCAGAGGTTCTGCTCTCCTAGGGTGCCACCAACAGCCATTGGATGCCACCTCCACGTGACACCATCTGCCTCTGAAGCCAACTCCTTTGGAGATGCCACTCTTCTAAAAGGTGTCACCCTCTTTGGATGCCACAAACAACTATCAGATGCCACCCTCAGCCATTGGATGTCACCCTCATGGGATGCCATCTGCCCCAGATGCCATACTCTTCGGAGTTGTCATCCTCTTTGGATGCCACCAACAGCCATCAGACGCCACACCCATGATACACTGATTCAATAAGCACCCTCATCCTGTGGAGTTTGTCCCTTCAGGCAGAGGGGTGCCCTGTGCAGGCACTGGGAGCAGCTCTGGGGACCCCCCACTTCCCGGGGAGGGGCGGAGCAGGGTCCTGTAGGTCAGTATCAGGAAGCATCACACTGGCTTCCAGGCAGCACTGGGCAGGGCTCCAGCAGCCAGCTGCCATTCCAGCCAGAGGAAGGCAAAGTGCCTGTAGATCTCCCTGACCTCCTGGATGTGTGGAACATCCCACAGGTGCCCCCAGGGTCCCTTCCCATCCAGGGCACCCCCTCTGTCCCCCGGCTGGCAGCGGTGCTCTCCAACCCCGCAGTGGGGCAGCTGCACAGACGCTGGACCCGCTCAGCCGTGGCAGTGAGGCCAGTGCTCACACACAGCGTGGGAACCGTCGGAGCGGGCTGCGGGAAACGGCGTCATGGGATGTGACAGGAACCTTCCCCGGCCTGGGGGCCTGCCCCTCTGCCAGGGCTGGATGGACAGGACGAGCACGGCGGGCATGTGGAGGGGCTGGAGTTTGGGCTGCAGGCAGAGGGGCCATGGCAGAGGTGCAGTGGAACAGTGCCACGGATGGGGGGCCAGGGGCTGCTCACTCACCCACCCACAGCAGGCTCCTCCTCCTGCCTGGCCCATCTGGGCTCCAGATGCTCCCTGTTGCTGGTGCTGGCTCACATGCCACCCATGGCGTCCCCAGCCTGTCCTGTAGCGGTCCCTGCCTGTGCCGTGGCACACTGGGTCTGCTCCCTGCCTGTCCCATGTCCAGAAGCTGCCCCACTGGCCCATACACTGTATGTGTGCAGGTGCCCCACACCATGTGTGTGTGTGTGTGTGTGTGCCCCACACCGTGTGTGGTGTGTGCTGGTGCTTCCCTCAGTGCCATGCTGGTGTCGCTGGGGACCGAGCTCGGGAGCCAGGAGAGGGCAGGGTGGCTCTGGCAGTGGTGACACAGGCACAGCAGAAGAGCTTGTCCCCAGCTCCCAATGACAGAATCGCGTGCTCAGGCTTCCCACTCAGGACATAGACACCTGGAGCAGGCAGAGACAGGGATGGCAATTCAACTGGACAGGAGCCCCCATGCCAGGACAGCCCAGCCTGGGCACGCCAGCACCAACATCCCCGGGATCCCAGAGCGCCAGAACACTGGTGGTGGAGGGTTCCATGTCAGCGATAGCCCCAAATATCCCACATCCATTAGGATGGGCGTTTCCAGGGCTTGGCAAGGGACAGGGCCAGTAGCACAAAGGGCCTCGCCCCCCCGCCGGGGACTCCATTCAGCCCCCCACGGCCCAGCGATCAGAGGGGGCACTCCCAAAGCAGGGCGGTGACGGACCCGCTGCCCCGTAACGCCCTCTCCAAAGAGGATGGCAGGGCGGGCAAGACCCTGCCACAACCTCTGACCTCCCAAACCTCCATCGCACTGCCTAATCCCCCAGTGTCACCGTGGCCCCAAACCGTCCCCCAGCAGCCATGGGGTGTCCCTGGGGACGGAGCGGGGCAGGGGCCCCGGCCGGGCTGGAGAAGCCGGCTCATTAGCCGATGCGCCCCAACGAGCATATTCCCTCCTGCTTCGCCATCGCCAATCCCGGCACCGGCAGAGCTTCCCCGGCTGGCCGGGAGCCTAATCCTATTTTAATTGCCGAGCACCGGAGCCAGGAGCCGCTCGCCATCGCAGCCAGGGTGGCCTCCCTGGGGACCGTTCCCTCACAACATTTCGCGGAGCCCCCACCGAGCCCCCCGGGACTCTCCTGCCCGCAATCGTTTTGTGTCCTTGGGCGTTGAGCTGTAATTACCCGCGCCCTCGAGTGATGCCGGCGGCCAGGAGCCCAAGGGCTGGCAACAAGGCGCGATGCTCTGCTCTGCCCGCGGCACCCCCGCCCGACTGCATGCTCTGCAAAGCCAAATTCCCCCTGCAATGCCAATTTCGGGCTGCATTCCCAGCTCCGGCACCTGTCCACCCTTGCTGGCTGTCACCACTGGCCCCCATCAGGCAGGCGTGAGTGGTCCCTATTTATCACCCACTGGCACGGAGACCAGTGCTGATCTCCAAAGCAAAAGGGAGATTTTGGGGGTTCTCGATAAACCGAGCATCCCCGAGGGACTCCTCACCCCACCCCAGCCCCCCAAATCCTCCCGACACCCTCAAACATCACCAGGGCACCAGCACGAAGGGTTAATGCCATTACGACCCGAGCGGGTCACCTCCCCAGGTGCACCATCACTGCATTCCCCAGAACCAATTACAGGCGCTCTCACCTAATTAGATTCTAATTATGGGCTTGTAGCGCATTCAACATAATTAGCATGTAAATTACACGGCGTGTTTATATTCAATAACCGCACTCCCGCCCCCCCTACCCCCCCCCGGCTGGCGGAGCCAGCGCCTTTCGGGAGCCCTTTCTTTGCATGGGGGAGAATGAATGCACTTTAAATGCCGATGGAGAAGCCCAGCGCTGATCCCAAGGGAGCCTGGCACAGCAGGGATAAATCCCATCTCCATCCTGCAGCGTTTTATCCCACAAATTTAGAAGCGTGCCCCAAATTCTGATTATGTTCCCTACTAATTTTTTCCCCTACTTGAAATTTGAGCTGCAGCTTTTTGGGTACGCGTCAGAGGGGCAGGATGGGGAGCAATGCCGGGAGAGGGATAGGGGGCTGGATGTGTCCCCTCTCGTGGTTAAAGCATTTGTTGTTATTGGGGCTGATCAAAGAGCTGGGTGGGTCGTCCGATGAAAGCAGAATTGCTTATTTGTTTGAGCGTCACTCCGCTACCCCTTGATGGGTTATTTATGATGTAATTAAGCTAATTACATGTAATAAGAGAGTTTCCGTGGCCCCCAGCCAAGCTCTTTTCCCATTTAACCGATTCACAGGTGGGAGGAAACCGAAGCTGCCTTGCAGGGGCTTGGGAGATGAAATGACTCCTGTTCCCGCTTGCTGCCTTCCACCCCCGATCATCTCTAGCCCCCCTGGAGCATCGCCCCGTGCCGGCAGGGGACAGGTGCTGCAGCCGCCCGGGTCAAATCCCTCGGGATGAAAGAACTGCCGGCCGGGTGCTCCCCGCAGCCATCGCAGCCCGGCCGGTTGGGCGCAAGCCAAAATAAAAAAGAAAACCCACATTTTTTCAGCGGAAATCGCTGATTCATCCCCCGGCCAGCCCGCCCCAAGCGCTAGTGGGTGGATGTGCCCCAACGACCAGCGCTGGCAGGGGGGACCCCATCCCCACCGTGCATCACTCCGCAGTGGTGACCAGGCTGCGTCAGGGGATTGCTCCAGCAGCACGAAATCCCCTTCAGGAAAGAGCCTGGCTTCAGTAAAAAGGACTTTAATCACCCCAAAAGCAGAGTGCTGAGCTGCGGTGCCCCAACCCACTGCTCTTTGGGCTTTTTTAATTTTTGGACATTATTTCCTTCCGCAGCCCTGAGGGGAGGGCACGGTGCCGGGTGGAAACTGCGGCTGCTCCAGGCCCTTTGCTCTGTGCCCAAGCGACACTGCAGTGGGGAGAACACCCGTGCCAGGACCCCAGGAAGGGCCATGCTGTTCCATAAGGAGCATTGTTAATTTGAAGGATAACTAGCTTATTAGATATAGGCTTGGGGGGGCTGAAATCGCACAGGGCTTTTTTTGGGGGGGAGGGTTTAAGGAGCTTATGGAGCTTCGCAGCCGGAGCCAGGGAGCTCAGCCCCAGCAGCAGCCGGTCCCAGCGGGTGGAGGGGCCCCGCCGCAGCCCCCCACTGTCCCAGCCAAGGAAATCCTCTTAGAGGTCACAGGGTTCAGCCCCATGTCCCCGCCCCCAGGGCACAGGAAAGGGGGCTATGGCATCCCCCTGACCTTTACAGGGTCTGAGGAGCAGCATGGGGCTCTCGCACCAGGGTGGGGACCAACAGTGCCAGTGCTCCCAGCACGTTCCCAGCACTGGCTGTCCCTAAGCCCTTGGCCCTGCTTGCACCCCCCGTATCCCCCCATGTTTATCCCATCCTGCTGTCGCCAAGCAGTGCCCACAGCTGCAGCAGCTTAGGAGGGCGCCTGGGCGGCCCCCAGGACATGGTCCCCTGTCCGGGCTCCTCTCCAGCCATCTGCCACCCTCTGGCCCGGATCAAGCGTGCCGATATCCCCTGGCCACCAGCAGAGATGCCAGCGGGTTGGGAGGGGAAACTGAGGCACAAGGCAGGCAGGAGGGAGGCCATGCAGCGGGCTGGCAGTGGAGCCCAGAGGAGACTCCATGCTTGATTCATTCTTTTTAAAGTAATTTTTTTCCCCTGCAGGAACTGCCCTGCCTGTCACCCAGCCCCTCCCTGCCAGGGCTGCCCCTGGCTGGACCTCAGCCACAGCTTTTCCGAGAGGTGCCAGCACGGCTGTTCCCCTCGCTGCGGGGAGCAGCTCCTGTTTGGAAGCCCCACGGAGAGCCCTGACCTCGAGGGCTTCCCGCCGTGATGCGGGGCGAGAGCCCACCCTTCCTTCCCGCACGCTTTTCCCATGCTGGACAGGGAGCAGGACACGGAGGGATGAATCACCATCATCATCATCACCTCCTGCATCCTCGTGGGGAATGGACCAGCCTCTCTGGTGCCCGAGCCCCCGGCCCGGAGGAAGGCCCAGAGGAGAGAGGGCCGCAGGATGTGTACAGCAGTGTGGGGAGCGAGTGAATTGTTAGCACGGAGATGATTAAAAATATCCACCCTATTTCTGGCCTGCACTGGGCTGGGATCTGGGAAGAGCTGTTGGCAAAAGGGAGCTGTGCCGGAGCCGCTCCCAGCACTGTTCTTTCCATGCTGGTCACCTTCCTCCTGCCGACACACGGACAGGAAAGCCTTGAGAGGAGGACAGACGTAAAGAGACCACAGGGGTGACGGGATGGGGGGAGGACTGACCCTGCCCGGCCCATCACCCTGCACCAGGGCACAGGAGCTCAGTTCCCACCCCGTTCCTATCACTTCAGTATTTTATAGCTGTATTTTTTTTAATGCACTCAGAGACGCCGGGGCTCCGTAGAGGATGACGCAGGCCCCGGGGAGCTGCGACAAACCTCTGGCGCGCGATAACGAGCAAAGGCAAACAAACCCAGAGACGCTCCCGCAGCTGGCAGGGCTCCAGGCAGCGCGGCCGCCCAGGCAAGGCGCCGGGGGACACACTTGGGGACATGGCGGCTCCTTCCCCAGCACCCTGGCCACAAGGCCACCTCGATCCCACCCTGGCACCGGGATGCTTTAGCCAGAGGGACGCTGCGGTGGAGACCCACACCCCAACCCCTGCAGCTGTGACTGCACAAACAGCCACCTGGTCCCCCTGTGGCACCAGAGCCATCCCTGACAGCAGAGTCCAGCCCAACTCATCACACCAGTGTCCCCCAGCCCAGACCCATCACACCCAACCCCACTGTCTGCAGCTGCACTGGGGGATTTGGGGCTGGGCAGCCCTGCCTCTCCAGGCAAGAGAAGGGGCTGGACCATCCACAAAGTGCCACTGTCACCCCACATCTCATGGTCCTATGGCTTCAGGGAGGCTGTGGGCAGATTAGCAGCTCAGGAAGCTACTCACCAGCAGTTTGGTGTGTGGCCCCCAGCTGGCCCTCAAGGAAGACCCTGGGAAAATTCTCCACCAATGCCACCCTTGTCAGAGTATAGGCAGGAAAGAGGCGAGGGGCACCCCTTCCCAATCCCGATGTGCTTGGATCCAGCACACCGCTGGCATTTCTTCTCTGTGTGCCAGTGCAAATCAGCCCCTCTCCCACTGCAAATCTCCTCTCTAGGCAGCGGGGGCAGGGGGAGCCCTACCAGACCACCTCAGGCAGGAGGGAGAAGGACTGGAGATCTCTAGCACAGCCAGGAACCATTACTCCAACCAGCTGGGGCCAAAAAAAACCAACCCCAAACCAGCCCCTAACCGGTGGCACAGCAAGCTTAACCATGCCTATCCAGAATTAATCTCACTCCTGGAGCACACCGTGGCAGCGGGCACCAGGTCCAGCTGGGACTTTGCTGGAGCCTCCCCTCCCCACAGCCGTGAGGAAGAGGAGTTTTAAGCCAGGGTGGGGAAGAACCCGTACAGCAGCTGAAGTGCCCCAGCAGCCCCCAAAACCCTCCAAAAACACTGTTTGGAGAGGAAAGTGGCGCCTGCCGCTGGGGAGGAACTTGCTCACTGCTTTCCAGCCTGGACTTGTCCCCAGACTCTTCATACCAGCCATTTTTTCTGTCAAGACCAGCCTGTAACACCCGTGGCTGCTGCTGCTGCTTCACCGCGTTTGCTGTCAGCCCCCCGGCCCCTTCTGCCTGGCTCTGCTGTGCTCACCATCGGTTCTGCCCCCACATCCATGGGCTCACAGGTTCAGTAGGTGACCAGAGGGCAAAGGCACGGTGGGACAGTGCAGGAGGGGCACAGGCAGCACGGCCCCAGCTCTCCCATGGACCCCAAGGGAAGGCAGACATGAGACTCCTCGTGTCTGTCACCTCCTGACACACATCCAAGCAGGCAAGCCCCCAGCGGGGACAATTTCCATTCCACTCCTCAAGGTTTGCAGCCCTTGGACCTGCCTCATCAGCCCCAGCCTGCCCTGCTCAGCAACCTCGAAACAGGAGCTCAGGACAAACCCCTCCCCCAATGTGCACCCCAAAGCTGACCCAGGGGTCCCCCCCACAGCTCCTAGAGTGGCTGGGTGGGCTAAGCAGCCCCGGTATGAAAGGGTTAAGCCCCTTCCCCCCACCCAGCACCCTCCCCTCCTGCCTCTCCCGGCTCCCTGCCAGCTCCCAGGCGTTAATACCAGCTGGGGGGGTCGGGGCGGCGTCAAGCTGCTGTCTGGAATCGGGGTGCTGCCGGGGGGGGGGGCGCTTCCCGCACCTCAGCACCCAGCTCTGCCAGATGGAGGGAGCCACCCACCCACAACAGGAAGCGTACTGGGGGGACTAGGCAGGCTACCAGCCCCCCAAGACTGCGTGTGCTGGTGCAGACTGGGAGCTCAGCCACACCTGAATATGGATCCCCATGGAGATTTCTGAGGGTGCAGATTGCTGATGCCCCCCGAGCGAGGAGGAGGAGGAGGAGCCTGTACCGGGGTGCCCGTGCTTTTCTCCATCTTGGGGTCCCACCCTGCCCCCCGCTCCAACAACCAGACTCTTACCTTTGAAGGAGAGCTGGACCCTGGGGGTAGCGAAGCCGTGGTCCTTGGGATGGGCAGCCCGCCAGCCCAGAGTCAGCAGGGTGGCCCAGAGGAGGACACCGACCACGGGCATGGTGGGCACACGCCTGGGCGCCAAGATCGAGGGGAGTCTGGGGGAGCCGAGCCTGCCAAGGAGGGCACATGTGGGAGGGATGTCAGTTCCCTGCACCCACCACCCCCCCTAGGGGTACAAGCCCCACGTCCCGCTCTCCATCACCCGCTGGCATGCAGCATCCTCCAGGGAGGACTGGAAGCCAGCCCCGGGAGGCTGAACTCTGCTCTGCAGACTGGGGGGCGGGGGGCACCAATCGGGGGGCCACAGCCTCACCTCCTTGGGTGCCTAGCCAAGCACGCAGGGCGAGGCAAGCGCGGCGAGAGCCGCTGCAGCACCCTCCTCCACCCCAGCCGGCGAGCCTTGGCCAGGTGAGGAGCATCCCTCCATCCCTCCTCACACCCCCCCCTCGGCTGCAGCATCCCCAGCCCTCCACTGGGCTGGCTCTCCCTGCCCTGGCACCCAGAGGGGTCCCACTCCCAGCCCTTGCCTCCCCACCTCTCCTCCCAGCCCCCAGCAAAGCCACAGCAAGCAGAGCTGGGATCAAATCTTTCCAACATGAAGGAAATCTGGACTTCATTATTCCAAGAACGTACAAAAAAAAAAAAAAAAAAAAGGATTTTTTTTTTCATAAATAAAAGAGGAAGAAAAAGAAGAGGGAAAAAAAAAAAGCCTTGCCTGTGTGCCAGGCAGCTGGACTCCCTGGGGCTCCGGCACTGAGCGGAGTCCGCCAAGCTGCCTCCAGCAAGCCACACACGCACCCCGGCACGGCACGGCGCGCAGTACCCCCCACGCACCCCACTGCCCCTCCTGGGCGCACCGTCCCCTGGGTCAGGCCCCTCTGCCGAGGCAGCACCCTCCTGGAGGTCTCCAAGGTGCTTCAGGCAGGGTTTGGGAGGAGGCCCGTGGTGGGAAGCCCCTCACGTCCCCAGGGAGCGGCATGCCTGGGTGGGATGCACTGTGCCCCGGTACCCGGGTGGGCTCAGGCATGCGGGGAGTGTCCAGCCAGCCCAGCCAAAGGGGGTCAGTTCTGTGGGAATAGGGGTCCCCACCGTGACACCCCCATGAAGCCATGCCCTCCAGGGCTCTGCCAGCTGCCACCACACAGCCCCACAGGGCACAGGCACACCCAAAGAAGCTGGATGGATGACCGGGAATCCTCTGGGGCACCCTGGAGAGGGATGCTGATCTGCAAGGGGGGAAATCCCACACCCCACCCGGGTGGTCTGGCTGGCCTCTCAGGCAGTGCACAGCACCCACACTGCCAGCCCCAGCCCCGAGCAGGGCAAGGGCAGCAGCACTGTCACCAGCCGCAGGGCGAGACCCCAAGTGTGGTGGCACTGCCGTTCCCTGGGGCTGTGTATTTTTTTCCTCTTCTCGCCTTTGGGGTCAGTAAATATTTCAATTTGCTCCTCTGCCCCTGAGCACACCCAGCTCTGCTCCATTGTACTGGTGTTCGGTCCCTTTTCAGGCTGCCTTTCCCCTTCTCCCACCCATTCCCAGGCTCTGCCCTTCCCATCAGCGCCAGGCCGGGACAGCCTGCACCCCCAATTCCTCCACCAGCCAAAACTCCAGTTGGTTGCAGTTAAATAACCCCCCCCTCCATCCAAACCTCCCCCCTCTCCCCGGCAGCTTTAGGAAATAATTCTGGCAAATCCTACTATTGCATTTGGATGGAGCGGCGTACGCGTCAGAGACAGGGAGCGAGATGGCAAACAAAGGAAAAGAGGGAGAGGAGGGGAGCGCAGCAAGCGCAGGGCGAGGAGAGGGGAAAGGGCCGGCGGTGAGTGGGGGGCACCCAGACCCGGCTGGGAAAGGCAAATTCCAAGGAAGCAAAAAGGGAAACGGGCCGCTGGAGTGCACCTTGGCCAGGAAATCTCCATTTCCAGGGTCATCTGCACTCCGGGGAAACTGAGAACTCCAGGGGAGAGCGGCCACATTCCTGCCCTCCAGCCCCCGGGCTGTCTGGGCTTGGAGGGGTTTTTTAGCAATTAAAGTTTGGCCATTGCTTGTGCTGCCGCAGGAAGATCAAAATCCCGCTCGGCTTTATCCCCCCTTCCCTGGGCTGGTCAACCCAGCGCCGCCGAGCCCAAGCAATTAGGGAGAGGTTTTCTCGTCTGGAACAGGGGCTCCTTTTGGGGATCGAACCCCCAAAGAGGGCTGAGGGGATGCCTCGGGAGTACCCCGGGGGAACTCAGGGGTAGGGCTGCCTGCACGCCTGGTCCCCGTGGCCTCGGGAGAGAGCAGGAAACATTTTGGGAGGGAAAAGCAATAGAGGCAGGATAGGCAGTGGGAGGGGAGCCTGGCCCACCTCCGGCCACGGCGCGCGATGCCATCAGTGGGAAGGGGGGGAAAATAGGGGAAAAAAATAACATAACATAATATAATAACGCTAAATGTCCACCGCGGTCCCGCGCACCCGGGAAATAACTTTGCACAACTTTGCGCTCTGGTACGCCTGGCCTGTCCCCAGGGAGCGCCGGCTGTCCCCTGCGCCCCCCTCCCGGGCGTCCTCCGCGCACCCCCAGCCCGCCGGGGCGCGGGGTCCTACCGGGGCTCGGCGTCCCATCGGGGCTCGGCGTCCCACCGGGGTGGGCTCCGGCAGCCTGCTCCAGGGTGCCGGGCGTTCTCCGGCGTGTGTGTGTCCCCCGGCACCCCCTCCCTGGGCACCCGCTCGCCGCCGAGCCCTGCCGCAACCCCATGCCCCGGGAGCTCCCTGCCAGCCCCCGTCCCCTGCGACAGACCCCCTGCCCCGAGCGGGACCGGGGCGCCCTTGCCCAGCCACGGCTCCCAGGAGCAGGGGACCGGCAGGGTCCCCCCACCTCGGTATAACCCCGTGGCGAGGCGGGGAACGCGGGTCTCCAAAGCACCCGGTGCCGCCGCCAGCTGCGGGGCTGGGGTCCCAGCACCGCACCGCCGGCACCAGCCCCCGCCCCACCTGCCCACTTCACCGGCAACTTGCGGCGGGGGGGACCCACACGCGCGAGTTCCGAGCGGCGGAAAGTTTTCCCGGGGCGCCCCCCGCGCCGGGCACCCGCTCCGCCGCCCGCCGCCGCTCTTACCTCCGCGGGGGTCCCGGTGAGGAGGGCGGCGGGGCTCAGCGCCGCGCCGGGGTCCCGCGGCCCCCCGCCATCTCTCGGCCGCGACTGCCGCCGCGGC
>VZRV01001391.1:169463-224574 GCA_013398115.1 Falcunculus frontatus | reverse complement strand
CGGGGCGGGGCGGGCACCGGGCGGGGCCCGGCCCCCACTGGGCCCCGTTGCGGGCCCGCCGCGGGGGGCGTCGTTTGCATAGACCCGCCCCCGGTCACGCCCACCGCCCCGGACCGCAGGTTCGAGCCCCGGCGCCGCCCCCGCCGCTCACCTCCGGCTCCGGCCCTTTGTTGCGGGGTGCAGGCGGTGCCCCGCCGTGCCGTGCCAGCCCGCCGGTGGCTCGCCGCACCTCCGCAGCCCACCACCCTCCCGCCGGTCCCGGGAAGGAGGCGGATAAATAAGTGCCGTCCTTCCTTTGTCTGCCGCGGCGGGGGGCGGCCCGGGGCGGCGGGGTCTGCGGGGAGCCGAGCCCCGGCGAGTCGGCGGCTTTGTGAGAGCTCCGGCTCCGGTGAGAAACCGTCTCCCACACACGGCATCTCCAAATGCTGGAAGTGGGGCGCCGTCCCTGGCCCCACCTTGCTCATTCCGCCGCCCCCACTCCGGGTACCCTCACGGGTGACCCCCGGCCTTCAGCCCAGGGCAGGCAGGTGACCCCTGCCCGCTCTGATTCCACAGCATCCCGAGGCTGTTGGCTGGGACCTGCTGGCATCTGGGTGATCCCAGCTCAGTACGTGTGCCCTGGCATCCCTCTGCTCCCGGATCTGCTGGTTCCTGGGTATCCCTTCCTGGGGCCATTCTCCCCCTGCACTGGGTGATCCCTGCCCAGCACCCTCCCCGCTGCACACCCAAGGCAATCACTGGCAAGTGCTGTGCAGCTGAACTCCGTGGCTCTGCTCTGGTCCTTCCTGCCCGAAGGGGACACCTTGGAGTCCCCCAGATGCCAGGCACTCAGTTCCCCTGCTCTGTTTCTGCCAAGCTGGTTGCCTCTGCCAGGGCATCCTCACCCACATATGGATACAACCCCCTTGCAAGCACCACAAAGCTTGGCCCCATGCCCCGCAATCCAAATAGGACCTTCCCACTTGGCCTCAGAGGTCCCATCCACAGATTTGCAGCCTCTCCTTCTCCTAACCTAATCCCAAATGGGATAACGAGGAGTTAAGGACGCTGAAAAACCACAACAACGGGTGCTGGAGGGGCAGGTGCCCTGACCTAAGACCCATCGTGTTCCTCTGAGCCAGGCTCCTTGGACATGAGCGGGGCAGGGGGAGCCAAGGCATCCCGGCACAAGGACCAAGGAATGGAGAGCAGTAGCCACCCACAAGCAGACATTGCTGCCGGAAAAATCCCTCCCATGAGCACAGACCCCTGCCCTGTCCCAGTGCCCCTCCATTCCCCCAGTTACCCCACAGGAAGAGGGGAAATTTCGCAGGGCAGGGTTTCCACCCAGGCAGGGTCACCTTGTCACCCAGGCACTGCTGGTGCTTGAGAAGGGGGCAGAGGCGGTGTCTGCTCCCAGCCTCACTGTGATCTGCTCCCTGCTGCCTCTTCTTTTCCAGGGATGGCTCCACAGAAATAAGCTGGCGCCATCCTTCACCCTCACACATCTCCTCTGTCTTCCTCTGAAAAATGAGGAGTTTGTCGCTGGATTCTCATCACCAGCCGCTCTGTGTGCGGGAGGGCAGCAGCAATGGCCTCAGCCAGCAGCACAAATAAATGGCCCGAAACATGATACGCGGGAGCTCCCTGGGATAAAAGAATTTCTAAGGAGAGGTTTTATTTTCCCCTCGGAGCCCCAGTCTCTCGTGATCTGGTCCAAACACAAAGGCTGTCCTGAATTTCCAGTCTCACTTTCTCTCCTGGCAGCTGGTGAGCTGGGTGATGCTTTGGGGCACCTCGTCCCCTGTGTCGGCACATCGGCACACCGGGCTGTGGTGGTGGCAGCTCACCCGGCCCCCCCAGGCACTCCAGGGCTACTGGGCTCCGGTGCAGCCTCCGGTTTCAGTTCTGGAGGTGGTGACACACATTTGGCAGCGAATTAAACTGGGGCAGCCACAGCCAGAGGCTGCTCTCAGCCCCCCTCCGCTACCTGCCTGATGCTGGGGGGGCTGCGGGGGCTCCCTCAAGCTGTGTTGGGGTGGTGCCAGGCGGGAGAGGGAGCGCTCAGCCCTGCTCTGGGCCATCCTCCCAAGACCTGGCCCCCAGAACAGGTGTGGGTGTCCTGGAGACCCCCAAAGGAGCAGCTGGGTCCCCACTATCCCCTCTCATCCCCATGATCCATGGCTTGCTGGCACGGAAAGGGTCTTGGACCTCCCGGTGTATCATTAACCCAGAACGGAGCCATTAACTCTCCCAAGTCCCCATAGTTATAAATCAGCCTTCCCATAACTTCCTTCTCCCCTGCTGCAGTTTAAGCCTGTGGCTTCCTGTCCTAATTAGCCAGTGAGGTTAATTGGCCCCCAGCTTCTTTACACTTCCAAGCCTCTCTGAGGGGTGGGTCACTGCATCCTCTGTTCATGCATTGACCCTCGGACCCTTCCCCTCTCCAGGAGCTCTTCCCCCAACACCAGGGATGGGAAGTGCTGACGTGGCCACATCCATGCCATGGTTGAGGGTGACTGCCTGCCTATTCCAGCTCCTGCAAGCTGCTTTTTGCCTCCTCAGACCCTGCCCCAGGCCTGGGGTGGATAATCAGCACCTACCCAGCGCCCTATCCCTGTCTTCATTCCTGTTCCTGTCCCAATTCCTATCCCCATGCCCATCTGTATCTCCATCCCCACCCCCATTCTTACTCTATACCTGTTCCTATTCTCATTTCTGTCCCTTTTCCTGTCCCCATTCCCATCCTTATCCCTGTCCTCATTCTCATCTCTGTCCCTTTTCCTGTCCTCACCATTATTCCTGTCCTCATTCCCATCCCCATTCCTGTCCTCATCCCCAGTGCTGTCCCCATTCCCATCCCTTTTCATGTCCCAATTTCCATTCTCATCCCTATGCTTGTCCTCATCCTTGTTTCTGTGCCCATTCCCCCCAATTCCCAGCCTGTCCCCTCTCCTTCCTGGCCCTGCTGTGTGGCAGTGCCAGAGGCTCCCGGCAGCTCTCGGATGCCTCGGCTCAGCCCGTGCCAGCTTCATGCTCTGGCCATCTGTCCCCCACCTGCCTGTCGTCTCACGCCTCCTCCTCGGGGCCAGGGGTCCCCGTCTTGCCTGCCCCAGCCCGAGGATGCCAGCGGGCACCAGGGTGGGTGTCCCCAGGGAGTCCGACGGTGCCAGGAGGGAGCTGGACAGTGCTGGCGGCGGAGCAGTGCAGAGATGCCTGGACCAGATTTGGTGGCCTCTCTGAGCCAACCTGGGGACCAGCCCACTGCCACCCACCCCAGGGAGCCTGCAAGGACCTGAGGACCTGCTTAGCCCTTTGGGTCATGCCCCAGTACCCAAATGTCCCCCAGCATCCCGGGTGCCCTCGGTGTCACCTCCCGGGCGGTGCTGCCATCCCCTGCCAGGCTGGCAGGCATCGCCTGCCATGTCCTGCTCTGAGGGAAGCATTCCTGCCTTTTATAACCCTGCTGAGGCTCCCCAGCTGCCAGCCCCGTGCCAGCCTGCCTGCCCTCCTGCCTGCTGCCCGCACTGCCTTCTTGCCTGCTGCCTGCCTGCCCGGGCACGGCCGGGGAGGGGGTGGCGGGGGCCGGGGGCTGCAGGGCCCGTCCGACCTGCACAGCTGCATAGCTTGTCTCCAGCTATTAAACAAACTCCTCCATCTCCCCCCTCCTCCCGGTCCCCTTCCCGCCGCCAGACGCTGCTTAACCCTCTGCTGCCCCGCTCCTCGTCCCGCAGCAGCAGGAAGCGGCATCTGCCCCTCGCTGCCCGCCGTAGGTTTGATTCGCAGGAGTGACACCCGTACTGCCAGTGCCCCAGGACCGGCTGGGCAGCGAGGGTGGCCACCCTGGTCCCCAGGGTGCCCGCAGCCTGGGCATTCACCCTGTGGGCAGCGCAAGAGAGCTCGGAGCTGGGGCTGGGAAGGGCAAGGGGATGCAGGGGCTGGGGGATTACAGGCAGGGGGTTGCAGGAAATGATGGATGCAGGATGGGGGAAGAGAGGTGCTGTACTGCTGGGCAGGGATGGTGTGAGGGCTGGAGGGGAGGCAGAGGGGTGAGAGGTGAGGGGCTGGACCTCCCCCGACCCATCACAGCCCTCTGCCCTTCCCACCCCGCTGTAGGAAGCAATGCTGGGATGTGCCCCAGCCCCCGGGAGAGCTCCAGCTGCAGACGTGGGCCAGTAAAGGAGGCAGGAGGGCACAGGGGCCCTGGGATTCTCCCCGGAGTGGCCGCTGAGGTCCGTACATCCCGATGCACGGAGACAGCAGTGCCACAGACTCCGCTTCCAGTCTGGCTTAGCCTGGTAATGCCACGAGAACAGCCTCCATCCCCCAGTCCCCACCAGCTGCCTGCACCCCCCCGCTCCAGCTCTCAGAGACACCAGCTTCGCACGGAAACCTGAGCAGCTCCCAGCTAAGGAACCGCTGCAGGGGATGGGATGCGAGGGAGGAGCAGGATTTGCCCCTCCAGGCTGAATTGAGCCCTCTGGAAGGGCTGACGTGGTGATGCCACGCTCTGCTGCCACCATCCTCGGACACTGTGGAGAGGACAGACCCTCTCCGGCCCCTCCAGGACCTCCCTGACTGCCCTCTGCCTCCCACGCTCCCTGCCCCAGATGTTTGGGATATCTGGTCCTTTCCCGCTCCAGCCCAGTGACAAATGCTTGCCTGAGCGCGGTTTATTATTGTAAGAGCCTGGAGCTGGCTCTGGCCAACTTTCTGCCTGGGGCTAAGCCAGCAGCTGCAGGGCACCCTTCGGCACAGCCACCCCAGGGACGAGCTGTCCCTGCCCCGGGCACTGTCTGCGTGCCAAGGAGTGGGAACCGACCCCCTGACAGTGCCCAGCACCCTGTGGGCGTGAGGAGCCCGGGGCAAGCCCTCAGCCCCAGGCAGGTACGAATGTGGACGCTCCACCCTTCAGCTGGCAGTGCTGGGAGAGGCGCGGGGGGTTTGCTGAGACCCCCCCCCCCAAACCCCCTGCTGTTTCTCCCTTGCTCCGCTCCGCGGATGGGCTGTCGTGGGCTGGAGCACGGCGGGCTCGGTGATCGATGGCCGAGGCGTGGGCTTGCCAAGCCCTGCGTGTTTGGAAGGCGCCGTGTTTGTCTTGGCAGGAGCGGGGATGTCATCTCCTCCGCCTCGCACCGTGACGAGCTGGGAAAGCCAACGGGGGGTTGTGCCGGAGCGAGTGCCCCCGTGGGTCCCCTGGCAGCAGCAGAGGGGTCTGCCCCAGAGGGGCAGAGTGAGGTCCCGGTGAGGCGAGAGGACAAGCAGAGGCACCCAGTGGGCGTGTCGAGGGTGACATGGGGACAAACTGAGCCTGTTATGCCCTGGCAGAGCAGATTTGGCCATCCAGGCGTGCCCTGCACCTGGCAGAGCTGCCCCCAGCCCGGGCACTGAGGTGGTGCTGCCCGCAGGGTCACCGAGCCCTGCTCTCTGCTGGTGGGGAAACTGAGGCAGGAGGGCAGCAGCAGCTGGCAGTAGGGCCGTGGGACAAGGGGCTGAGGTGCTGTGAGCAGGACAGACACAGGGAAGAGCAGTCTCTCGGGCAGGGAGCAGCCCGGATGGAGCTCTGCCGGGAAAGGGGTGCAGTGAGGACATGAGAGGTGGTGGTGGATCGATGTCCAGCCCAGCGCCGACGGCAAAGGCGTTTGAAGAGCAGCTCCTGCTGACGGCAGTGAGGCGCTTGGCGGTCGATAGACGCCTGGAAAGGCGGGGTCAGGTCCTGCTGGGGGTCCCCAGGCACAACAGAAGATCGTGAGGGAGAGATGAGTGCCCTGGTAGTGTCTGCAGTGTGATGTACTGGTGGGCATGGGGCTGGAAGAGGCTGAGACTCCTGAAACGAGAACTGCTGAAGTCAGCGCTGCCCTCAGGACTGAGGCTTTTCACTTCCCAGCTGCAATCCAGGAGACCTGGGGTGACAGTGCCGACACACCAGCCCTGCCCAGGACCGTGGGCAGGGGATGGCTGGTGCTGCCTGCACCAAACCTGACCATGGGGACCCATCCTGCTGTGCCCCCATGATGGTTTCTGAGCCAGAGGGACAAGTGGGATGCCCACTCCTAGCTGCAGTGCTGAGGTCATCCATCCTTGCAGCCCTCCATGCTCCAGAGAAAGAAGCCATCACCTGCCCCTGTGTGAAGCCAGCCCTGTCTCACCCATCCTTCAGCCTGGCCCCAGCAGCACAGCCCCAGGCTCTGCAGCAGCAGGAGCATTGTGGTGCCCATGCCTGGCCAGGACTGAGAATCCCTGGTGCCCTCTGGCTCACATGCACGTGGGACCATAGCATGGTGTGGGACCACATCTGTGTCACCCCACATTGCCATGGAAATGGGCAGGAGCTGTGCTGGTGGAAAATAGACCTGGACTGGTGGCTCGGGGGTCCCTGTGAGCCAGTTCCAACACCCCCACTTTGCTCTGGGCACCCCATGCAGTTCCCTGTGCCCGGGGGGGCTGATGTAGAGGGACACTGGGGCACAGGGGTGTGCACAGGGTGGCAGGGATGTGTCGCCATGTGGCTGTGTCTCCTCCAGCATGGAATGTGCATGTACACCAAATTTATGAATACCAGAATTCTGGAGGGCTACAAGATCCTTTTCCTGTTTTAGGGAGAGGCTGGGATCATGACTGGGACCACTGTCCCATGGCTGTAGTGGCCATGCAGGAGGTGGCACCAGGAGCCAAGCCACTAGGCCAGGAGGAGCATTATCTTCAGGGCAAGGGCTGCACCAGTCAGCATCCAGAGGCTCTGGATTGCCCTTCACTGCTGCCTGGAGCCATTTCCAGCCCCCACAAATACAGGGAGATGCTCAATGTTGTCTGTGTGAGAGGGACAATTGAATAACTCAATAGTTTTAAGACAACTTCCCAATTTTCTGAGGTGTCCAAGAGCTTTCATGACAGGGGAAGGCAGTGTGGGCAGAGGGTGGGGGCCAGCAGCTCTGTGGCACAGCCCTGACGTGCCGGTGTGCCATGTAAGTGGGTCAGTGGTACAGCTGTGGGCATTGGTGTGCACAGAGGAGCTGGAAAGGACAGGACAGAGGCAGCTGGAATGGCTCAAGGGCTGGAAGAAACTGGGACACGTCCATGCACGTGGGTCCTCCCAAAGAAGTTGGTCCGGGAGCTGGATCAGCTCACAGGGATAAAAGAGCACCAGGCAGTTGGAGAGGATTTTTGGCTGCGTGACTCAGTGATTGCTCAGCTCCAAGATGCTTCACTGGGATGTGTCCAGTGGTGGCTGCCCCATTCCAGCAAGGGCAGATGGATGGATGGTCACAGCCTGGCATGGCCCAGCCAATGCCAGCATCCCTCTGGGGTGGAGGAAGGAAGGTCAGACCAGCCCAGACTGGGTTTGTGGTGGGAATACTGGTGGAGGGATTCTCTATGGAGACTGAGGGAATTGGGAGAGCCCCATCCTGACTCCCCACCCCTCTCCCAGAAGCACAACCTGCCTCTCCCTTTCCCAGCAAAATCCTGTGGAAACGATGCTCCTGCTCCCAGGTCGCCGTGGCAACCAGCAGGCGTGACAAGAAGGGGATGCTGGATCTGAACCCCATCGCTCCCTGCACCCGGGACCACTTCCCGGCACTTCCACAGCTCCATCGCCCGAGGGCTGGCTCCTTGCTGGGGGGCTGCCACCTCTCCAAGGTCAGGCTCCAGCCAAGGGTTGAGGGAGGCCCAGGCAGCCGATGCCGACGCCGGCACGTGCCTCATGGGAAGCTGTCTCCCTGCCTTGCCCTTCACCACATCCCTCCCCAGCTGCCGCCTGAACTTCAAAGCCACTAAAGGCCACATGGCCTGGAGCATCTTCTCCGTATCACTTCCAGGGAGAAGAAGATGCTTTGAAACCCCCTGGCCCTTCTCCCCTCCTCTGCAGGGTAATTTCCATTTTTTTCAAAACCTCACAAAAAAGGAACCTTTTTCCTCTTTGTTTCTCTTCTCTCTCTTTTTTTTTCCCTTGTCTTTGTCAGCTAAAAATATGCAACCCACCAGGGAGGGCGGGCGGGGGGAGCTGCTGCTGCTGCACCGAAGGTTAGCGCCAGGCCGGGCTGGAAAAGCCACTGGAGGGGAATGCAGGTGCTCCCCACCAGCTTTTGGGAGGGATCCTGTCCCAGAAGGCCCCCTTTGCTCAGGCTGGGGGTCGGGCACGCTGAGGGCATGCTTGGGAGGCAGCAAAGTTTGAAGGCAGAGCCTGCTCAGGACTTGGTGTGACACAACACTCAGCGAAGGGGCCAGATACAGATCCATCTGTCCCGGTTGCTTCCCAGGGAGCTGGCAGATACCCAGGGATGCCCATCAGCCGGGGGCGGGACGTCCAGGCACCCCGCGGGGGGATGACCCCGCAGGGCAGCGATCAAAGCAGCCGGGGGCAGCCCGGCAGCTCCAGGCTGGAGCGTGGGAGGGAGTTGGGCGGCCGTGGCGAAGGAAGGATGTGATTTACCTAATATCCCGCTCCAACCACGGAACGGATGGAGGAGAAAAACATCCCGGGGGCTCGATGTCTTGGGGAGATGCTGTCAGGGGCTGAGAGGCACCGAGCGGTGCCAAAGCCAGCTGGGAAATTAAATTGGGATGAATCACCCAGAGCCGGGAGCGTTCACCTGAGCTACAAACCTGCCACAAATTCAGAGAAAATACATTTCCCAGCTCCTGGGATTGCAATCTTAAGACTCGTCCAGCTTTGCAGGAAGGTGACAGACTTCAAAACTGGCTTACTATTTTTTTCCCGCCCCCCTTCCTCTCCCCCTCAAGCACGGGAATGTTGCAGCAGGATGTCTCGGCGTGGGGGTAATGACCAGCCACGGGCTCCCCTCTGGAGATGGTGACCCGGCAGCGGGATGCCGGAGCCAGGACTCCCAGGCAGGACCGATCCTTGGGCGCCCTGCAGGGCTGAGGGCGGGCGCTGAGACGGAGGAGGCAGGCAGGAGACGGGCTGGGCTGCTGCAACGCAGCAGGATGGGACCCTGAGAGCCGGGGGAATCTATCGTGGAGTCAAACTTGTTGAGAAGGCAGGAGACAGACAGTAGGAAAAATTTTCCAGGGCAGCTGTGGGTCAGGGGATTTACTGGCGCCCTGGGATGGAGGTGTGAGAAACAGGGAGGTGACAGAGTTGCTGCTGCTACTGAAGTGGGGAGACACCGACACAGGGTGNGGGGGCAACCCATTCAGACGATGTCTTGGCTACTTCAAACAAGCTGGCAGACCCCAGACCCGCGGGGCAGCTCGGGGCGGGGGGTGTGTGATTTATGGAGCGGGGGATTAGGCAGGAGGAGGTGGCGGCAGCGGGACACACATGGCAGGCGCTGACGGAGAGGAAAGGGCTGCCAGAGCAGGACGGGGGTGAGTCCCAGGTGGCCAGGATAGAAATTCCTCAGCCTTCCCTAGAGCTCGGATTTAGTCCGTGGTGATGAAGATGGCCCCGCCGGGCAGCAGGGGGCTTGGGGCATGGCTGCTCTAAAGGAAAGCATCCTGGTGCTCGGCTGCAGGGAGGGAGCAGGGTACCTCCCAGATGGAGGGCTGTCTGGACAGACCTCCCTCCTCCTCCCACGGCCCAGGCATTCACCTCTCCTTCCCAGAGGAGACGTGAGGGAGAGGAGGCGTTTGGGAGAGGGTAAACTGAGGCACGGTGGGGGTTGCCTTTCCCCGTTTCACGGGTCAGGACGCGGCGGCTCTGGGATTCCCAGCCACAGCTCATCTGGGGCCCCAGGATCTGGTGGGACCACGCGGCTCCTCTGCTGCCTGACGGGCACTCAGTGTTCGGAGAGCCCTCACCGCCTCCGCCGGATGGCGATCTGCCCGTGGGAGCAAGGACATCCCGGATCCTTCCCGCGCGCCCGGGCAGGTGGCGTCGGGTGTCCGCAGCTGCGAGCCGCCTTTCATCCCCTTCCAGGCCGGGGCTCGCTTTCCGTCACCTGCTGCCCTCCCGGACGGAGGCCAAGAGCCCGCGGGCAGGGCCGATGTGCGAGACGTGGCCGCTCTGCCCGCACGTCCTCCGGCTGGAGGGGGGGCAGCGAGACGCCCGAGGCAGCATCCTGCCCCACGCACCCCACTGCCAGCTCCTCGGCTCCGGGTGGGCATAGCTGGGATGGACCCTGGCAAAGCCCCAGTCCGGAGACTGCAGCTCCGCGCACTTTCCCTGCAAAACTTTCCATTGCCTTCAGTTGCTGCAGTCAGCGGGAAGAGCGGGGGAGCGGGCGGTGGGCGGTGTGGGTGTTGCTGGAACACACGCGGTCAGCAGCGTGTGCGTGTCCGGGCACACATGTGTTCTGTGCCGGCACAATGCGTGTGAGCAGGAGCGAGTGCGTCTGTGGGGAGATGCAGACACAGAGACCTCCCTGTGTATCTCTGAGAGGACACTGCACGCCTGTGAGACTGCAGCATCCCTTCTGCTGCAGCGTTGCTCAGCGTGTGCAGCCTAATGAGCCGGCACAGCAGAGTTGATTGAGGGGACAGACAAGCGGAGCTCGTCATTAAGGGAGGCACTGCAGCAGGTACCGGTGACAAGAGGCTGCCTTGTCCCCCCGGGCTGATGGCAGCCCCCGCAGGGGACAGTGACAGCCTGAGTCCCCAGGAAAGATGGCTGAAGATGAGCATCCCACGTGCTGTAGCCCTCGCCCAGGGCCAGCTCCATTAGCAAAAGAAGCCAGGGAGTGGAAATTGCTGTTGCTTGCGTGGAGGAATGAATCTCCCAGACCGTGCAGGATAGGGCTGGCAGTGGATGCCAAGCCCTGGAGCCAGTGGCTTGTCTACCACCCTGTTTGCATCCCGTCCACAGCACCTTCCACCAGGAAGACATCCCTGCTGATACACACTCGCACAGTGTGACGATGCGCTGGCTGTCAAAGCTGCCCCCTCAGCTCCCACCATTAGGTTCTAGAGTGAACATGCAGCAGAGGGGACAGAACAGCCGGCTCCCAGCAGCATGGTGAGACTGTGCCAACAGCCCACAAGGACGGGGAGCCTTGCTCAGGGCTGTCAGATTCTCGCTAGAGAAACTCAGAGAGCTGGAAAGGAGCCTTCACCGCCTTCGTAGCCAGGAGCTCCCACACGCCGCCTCCATCTTCGGCTCTCTTGCTGGCCATGCCTCTCCCTGGGGGGCCATGTCCTCACAAGACGTGTCCGCAGATCCCCTCTTGGAACCTGGCCGTTCCTATGGACATCTCCATCTGGAGGGCTGGGAACCTGTTGTTCTGTCCCTTCCAGTAGGTATTCACTCTGAAACCTAATGGTGGGGCAAGAGCCTGTCCTGAAGGCAGGAAGGGATCCTTGGAGCAGAAATCCAACCCTCTGCCTTCTGCCTCTTCCCTCCCATCAATGCAGCCCTGCGTGCCCTGCCCCAGCCACCCATGCTGCAGACAGAATAAAACCTTCCAGAGCGAGCATCCCCCAGACCGGATTGGCTCCGCTCCCTGATGAGGGGCTCAGTCAGTAACTGCTGGGCTCCTGTCAGGGGCACCTGAGTGTTTACGAGTTGATAACCTTATCACAGACACATCCCGAATTAAGCTTGTTAGCTCTTTATGATAAACAACATATGGGCTGGGGCCAGCGTGCTCCTCAGGCCCACGTGCTCTCCAGCAGCCACGCGGCCCATGGGGCAGTGCAGGCAGAGAACAAGCAGCCCTGTGTTCGCACTGGCCTCTCCCTCCCCTTCGCAAAATGGACCTTCAAGCCTATGGCTTCGCTGACCCTCCAAACCATAATATTAGCCCTGAATTGGGGTGAGCAGGAGGGGGGCTGGGTTGGACAATGTTGTCAAGGCTTTGCCAGTGCTACAGGATCCCCTTCCTATTCCTAGAGGGTCTGGGGCAGCACCAGAGAGACCTGCGGTCTGTTGAGGGCTGGGAGATGAAGGGATGATAGAGAACAGCAGCTCTACTCCCTATGGGAAGAAATGATGGGACAGCAGTGCAAACTGCTGTAGAGTCTGTAACACCCAGGGGTTGCACAGGACCTGTGACCCACCCCAGGATGGTTTCTTTGTCCATCATCTGGCTGGTAGCTGGAGATACCCATTCATCCACCCACACAGGCATAGCAGAGTGCTAGCAGGGTACCCTGGCATCACTCACCTGGGCATCCACCCCACCATCTATCCTCGTCTTCATCCCTCTTGCTCCCCCATCTATCGACCAGACATCAACCCTTGCCATCACTCCTTCTTCTGCCCTATCAACCCACCTCACCATCCACCCTTGCCTTCATTCCTCCTCCTGCTCATCTCTCTGCTCTCCCTAAGATCAGGGTGCTCATCACCTGCCCCCCCGCCAAAGCTCATTAATTACCAGCCCACGTCTCTGGGGCCAGACCTGTTAACAGGGTGCAGGGAGAGCACCCGCTCACTCCCCCTCCTCGCAGCTCTGTGTTTCTTATCTCCGAGATCCCACCTTGCTGGCAGAGGAGCGAGGCAGGACGCTTCTTCCCTGGGGAATGGCAAGCCAAGCGATAACGAAATCGCAGCGCGAGGAGAAATTACCTTGCCTGAATTTTAAAAACTTCTCACTGAGGTTGCCGTGGTAACTGAAAGGTGCATCACGTTGCTCTGACAACCCCGAAACAGCCAGGTTTTTGCCTGGCGGGCTCTGAAGCGGCAGGTTTTGGGGAGGGAGGAGCCCAGTGTGGTGGGGAGCAGGGATGTTCAGCTCCGAGCACCCAAGACAGAGATGTCTCCCTCCCCATAGCCACCAGCTGCATCACTACCCCACCACCATTTCCAGCCTCTCCCCATCCATCCCAGGAAACAATGAGGAGCCCCAAGCCCAACCATGCAGTCCTCTGAGAAGGTGGCAGGATAGTGGAATGGGCTTCAGGTTGGTCCACCCTCCTGTAAGCATCCTTGGCACTGCAGGAGTTGCTGGGAGCCCCAGCAGACAGCCTGGGGACCTCTCTGCACCCTGTTTGGGGAGTGGGTTGTGCATCCAGCATGGCTTTGGGCTCCAAGACCCCAGGCAAGTGACAGCAGCATTGTCCCACTCCGTGTAAATCACTCTGCCACGGAAATAGCCCCAGTGGGGTTGAAAAATAGCAGGTGACTCACGCAGAGCAAAGGGTCCAAAATAGCCCCTCCGGAGCACTCCTAAAATTAGTCTCCCTCCCGGGAGGTCCCAAGCACTGTGTCCTTGCCAGGGCACAGCCGTGGTGTTGAGCCTGCCTGGCTGCTGCCACCACGGCCACTTCCCTCTGGGGTGGGGGACACAGGGCTCCCTTTGCTGGTCCTCTCCCTCCAGTATCTCCTGAAAACCCACCCTTGGGTGTGACTGAACCGTGCATCTCTGAGTCTCTGTGAGGTCCATGTGGCTCCTGTGGCTGTTTCTCGGGGGATGCCCCATGCAACACTCACGGCCCCCAGCAAGACCCAGGCACCAAAAAACACCGCCTTGGAAGCTGCGAGCTAGCAGGGTACCAAGGACTCGCTCCCCATCCTGTTCCCTTTGCTTGGATTTCGGTGGGAGGGATGCCGAGGCAGCAGATCATGTGGTTTCCAGCGACAGAGAGTCCCGCAGACATTCGGGTTTTCCCACCCCAGCTCGCCCACCTCGTTGTTCCACCACGGCAGGGCAGCACCAGCCTGCCGCTCCCACCCGCTGCCGGTTCTGGGAGGCGTGCGGGCCTGGGGGGACACATGGAGGGACCCCGGGCGCAGCATCCTCTCTGCTGGCGTGGCCGGGAGTGCTCCCCATGCCGGGCCGTCGCTCCTGCGCGGGTGAGCTGTACCCAGTTAATTAGAGGAAGGGATGAATAATTCCTTTTTATAATGCAACGTCGCACGGCAGATGCCGTCTGCCTCGGCGCGCCGCGCGCGGGAGCCCGCGTTATTCTGCTCTCAGCAGAGTTATTTATACACTGGGACATTTTTCAAAGCGCCGCTTTGATGGTCTTCCACCAGCTCGGAAAAAAAAGTAGTCCATCCCAAAATAACCCGAGTGAAAGTCACAGCTCTTCATTACGAAGAGCTTCAACCGGGGGGCTCGGAGAACAAAAACCCGTCACATTCCTCCCATCAAATCCACCCTTTTCAAGTGCATTTCAAATAGGTTCAAACCGCCGCGGCGGCGACCAGACGAGCGCTAATGATGCTGCGGGCACATCCCGCCGGGGAGATGGATGGGGCTGGGGGGCGGTGGGTTTTGAGCAGCTTCCAGAGCCGACAGATGTTTTGGGGTGCCCAGGACAGGGTCCTGGGAGAACCGCAGTGGGACATTCTGGGAAAAATGCAGTCCCTCTCTTGCCTGGTTTTTAGTGCTGCAGGAAGCAGTTTCTCTCCCCAAACCAGGCTTTGGAGGAGGGGAACAAGCACCAAATAAATTTTTCTTAGAAACTGGAGCAAAAAAGCCCCAGTCTCTGTTTCTCAATTGCACCTGCATGCACGCACCCCTCAGGTTTGGTTGCTGTTAAAGGGGAAAAAAAGGGGTGGAGGTAAAGAGATTTTTGTAGGTGGTGACAAATTCCTGTGAAAACGTTTTTGACATGAAATCGTCTCCCATCCAAGTTCCCTCCCGGCGGAGACGGTGAGCAGCTCCCTCCCGACTCCCACACCTGGCAAAGGGCCTGAGCTGCTCACCCCGCGGGGTTCTGTGGGGCCAGGGGCCTGTGGTGGGGCACTCAGGTTTTCCCCATCGCCAGGCTCTGGCTCACTCCCTGGATCCTCAGGGCCCTGCCTGCAACAAGGCTGACACTGGCCTGCCCGCAGCCCCTCGGTCCCACCGCCCAACCCCCTCGTCCTCTCCCCCCGGGGCTTGGCTCCACTGCCCCGGGCTCTGCGCAGCCTCCAGCCCAGCGCGCCGCGGCTCCGGGGCTGCCTGGCTGGTGATCGACGGCTCATTGCCGGAGGCAGGGAAGAGTCTCTGCTGGGAAAACCATTTCTTTACCCTCCAAATCTGCCTGTTCCAGCATTTCTGCAAGGCTGGAGCATCTCCCCTGGGAGAGCCTGGCTTTGGAAGATGCCCAAGGGTCCAGGACAGTGTGAGCATGCTGGATGTAGCCACAGGTCCCAGGATCCCAGCCCCCATCTGGTTTTGGTTTTTTTCCAACAACAGAACCCCCCCACTCCACCCCCCAGGGCTGCAAATTGTGTCCACGTTGCTGCAGATGGCGAGTCAATTAAAACCATCTTTTTTTTCCGCCCCAGCAGAGAAACTCGGACCATGCAGCTCCCAAGCCAGAACCGGGCTCTTGGTCAAAACGGCATCCAAGTAGAGCAGCCAAGGGATATGGGACACACCTCCCTTTCCTCACTCACTCTGGTCCTGTGGGGCTGGGGAGAAAGGATGTCCAGGATGACATGGCCACTGGTCCAGGGCCACAAGGGTTCCATGCCAAGGGGCAGGAGGGGGTGCTGGTATAAGTGAGCGCCTGGAGCAGGGTGCCAACACTCTTCCCAAACCCCTTTATCTGTGCGCCCTCCCCCTTGGCTGTCCTCTTCCTGCCCTTTGAGCATCCCAAACAGGCAGGCTGCCGGGGTGCCACAGCAGTACCCACGGTGTGCTGGCAGGATGCTGCACCTTGGCCCTGCCCATCCTCCCACCACAGCCCCATGGCTGAAGCCAGAGACAGGTGGTTGCGGGGCATTTGGGTAAAATAAGGACAACTGTTCCAGGGGAGTTCCAGAGTAGTTAGGACACAGTAGCTCAGGAGAGGATGGACCAACATGGTGGGGAAGAGAAGGAGAAGCAGCCTTGTTAAATCCCCTGCAGCAGAGTGCACTGAAAGGCACTGGAGGGAGCGCAAGCACACACAGGTGCATAACCTCACACACGTGTGTCTGTGCCCCCCGCCCCAGGCTGTCCCATGGCAGCAAACACCCCCCTCCCACTTCAGATCCCCTTTTGGCATCAGGATACAAACCCCGTGGAGCTGTGGGTGCCTGGCTTTGGCTGACACTCAGCACGCGCACAGCCAAGGTGCTCCCAAGTCACAGCTCTCTCCATGCCTGTTCTGCTGGGTACAGGAGGCTTTTAGGCAGGGGGAATTCAGGAAAGCCAACCCAATCCACACAGAGTCCCAGGGCCTCCTCTGCCAGCCCCAAACAGTGGCACAAGGATGTGTTCCTGCGCACCAGCAGCATTGCAGTGACTGTGCAAAGGAGGAAGGCAGGCCTGGGGCTGGCCATGCAGAGTGTTGAGCTCTGCCACGGGTTGGTAACTCCAGCGATTAAGGAATACTGAGGAGGAAAGCTGTTCACGCTGATGATTTGGCTGGTTTCCTTGCCTCAATTAGCGTGCAGGAGCTCACAATTCTCCAAAGGCCTCCTGGAAAGCCGAGGCATAGGAGGCTTGGGAGTTTTAATATTAATAATGCTGAAAGCCAGCCAGAAAAATTCCAAACTTTAAAACTACACCAACAGGGGCCTTAGATTCTGCATATTGTAGGTGCTGGAAGGAGCTGCAGCCCTGTGGGAGCCAAGGCCCTAGAAGTCATCCTGCAGGTGCCCTGTGCCTAAAAAGAGCCCCTGGCTGTAGTCCTGCTCTCGTGTACCTATTGCCCATGGCAAAGGGCACAGGGTCCCTTTGGGGGTCCCCCCTTCAGCCCTAGCCTAGGGTCTCCACGTGCTCTGGGGCTTAGTGCCTTTACTTTTCCATTATCAGCCACAGAGAGACTGCTCAGCAATAGGGAAACCAAAGCACAGGAGTGCAGTGAAGCTCTGCATCTCCTTCTGCCACTGCCCAGTACACAAGCCTCTCTCCAGTGTGCTGTGTCCCTCTGCATTCCTGGTGGGACCAGCTTCAGTCCCCCAGCATTTTGACTGTGGCCCAGCACCTTTTTGGGGCACCCTGCATCAGGCTCAGCTGCTCAGCCACAGTGGGATTGGTGCACTGTCAGCCCTGCAAGCCACGGCCAAGGCAGCTCCCCCCTTTGCTCCGAGGGGGATCCTGCCTCGTCACTGCACACTTCTGGGGCTGGCCCCATCCCACGGCTTTCTCCTCCCGCCCCCACAGAGGTCAGTCCCTGGGGAGGCAGGGACACCATGTCCCTCTGAAGGCTGTGGGCCACGGTGCATTCAGTCACGAACAGCCGCGCTGTGCTGCCTAAATTGGAGGCGCGGGTGCTGGCAGGCAGCAGCGCCTCCATGCCCTGCTCCAGTGCCTGGCATGGGGTTTGGGGGCAGGCCTGGGGGCTGCATGCAACCCCCCCAGCTTCTCCTGTTGCCTGGGCACCCAGCAGCAGTGCCTTAACCCAGGAAGGGGGGCTTTAACCCTTCTAACCATTAGGGGGTGGCTGCAAGCCCAGGACCCCATTAAAGCCTTGCCCCAGGAAGGGATCCTGCTTTGGGCACTCCATTCCAGCTGTTATCCCCACGAGCAGCTCCCTGCGCCCCCATGGCATGCTCCTGGCTCCCCACTGCAACTGCTCTGCAGGAGGTACCAGCTGGGGCTGGCTCGCTCCTGGCACTAGGGCAGCACTTTGCTGCAGCAAGGAGGGAGTGAACCTGACAGGAGAACACTGTGCTGTACCCACTGCAGGCCCTCCCCCCGTGCCCGCGGCATCACCCCTCATCAGGAGGATGCACTGGGACAGGGATCGATGGGCCGGGAAGAAGCTGAGCTACACAAATGCACTTTATCGATCCATCGAACCCACCTGCTGGGAAACAGACCCCCCCCATTTACAGCCCAGAGCAGCAAACCACTTCGCTGTGTCGCCAGCCGGGACACACAAGGAGGGGAGTGGGGGAGGCTGCCACAGGCACACAGGGCACTGTCGCAGTGCACCAGGCCTGCCTTCCCTACCATCACCCTCGAGGGAAGCCGGGGCAGGGAGCTGGCCCTTTTAGGTTGTTTTAAGCCAGCCGGCTTCCTCTGTGGAGCCGAAGAGGGAATGTCACACGCTAGGACGAAGCCCTGGAGCCCGGGCGATGCTCGGGCAGCCCTGCATAGAGGAAACATTCCCCAAGCTGTCACAGCCGGGCCACGCCTGCCACCTGCTGGAAGGGCCCGGGGACTCTGGCAGGGACCCCAAGCCCTGCAGTCCCTGTCCTGAGGCAGAGGGGGGGAAGATTCCCCAGCTTGGCTAACCCCAAGCCAGGCACCTCTCAAAAATCAGGCAGGGGCCTGACCATGCACTAGGGGCACAAGTGCAGCTGCAGCAGTTGGCAAAGCAGGGTTCACCCACTCCAAAAAGCAGCCACAGGATGTTGGCCTTGACCCCCAGAAGGACTTTACCCCAAGCACGAGTGGTGACGCTGCTCCAGCTTCATCCTACCCCTTCCTACACCCACCCGGACAGTAGGAAAGCCCGCTGCTAGCTCAGCTTTGTGTGTAGGCTGAGCAAGACCCACAGCCAACAGCAGCAGCAAAGGCAGAACTCAGGGCTGAGACCTGCTCTGCTCATCTTGGCTCTTGGGAGGAGGAGTGTGATCAAGGCACAGCACAGGCAGCGGAACAGAAAGGAAGGAACAGGACAGCTGCAGGACACCTCTGGTGAACCTCATCCTCCCATCACCCAGCCTGCCACAGCTCCCCACAGCATCGACACGGGCCAGAAGCCGAGGTGGAGCACACGAACCTTCCCACACACGCCACACATCACCCCCTCCCCGCCAGCCCCCTGCCCACCACAGGGCCAGCAGGTAACACCCAGGGGGCTCCTGGGAAGGGGCAGACACTGCTGCTGGTCCTCTCCTGCTCCTACAGTGACGGCAAGAAGGGCTACAGAGAGATCTGATGCTCCACCAGCCACTGTCCATGCTGGAGCTGTGAGAAAGACGCTGAGAACAAGGCACAGCACAGAGATGCAAGGAGGGAGGCGAGTGGAGAGCTGCATGAACGGAGACTCCAGGATGAAGTCTCATCAAAGAAGAAGCAGAACGACAGAAAGGACAAGTAGCGTTGGCAACTTAATTCTTCATTCACCCACCGAGAAACAGAAATAGGATAATTTTTGGATGTATTTCATTTGGAAATGAGCCAAATTGGCAACTAGAATCAAAGTCTTCAAAAAGTCTATACAAAGATGTATCATACAAAATGTACAGGAAAATTCTCCAAAAAAACCCAGACAGACAATACAACAAAAGGAGAGCAGAGACAGTTTGAAAGCACAGCTAACAGGTCCTGCTGCTGCTCCAGAGGGCAGGAGCGGCACCTGGACCACGCTCTAAAACACAGAATACATTACACTATATACACGACCGTACAAAGATCAGCCGTCCCCTTTGGTCTAACCAGGAGCTCTCCAGCATGAAGTTGGGTCAGTTCAAACATTATCTGCTCATGGAAGTGTTTGTTACATGCCGAGCAAGGAACAACGTCCAAGGGAATGAAATGGTCAACTCTAAACCAAAACCAGGATACAGCCAGGTCACCAAGGCTACGGAGTTTAACAGTCAGTTCTTGTTAACAAGGAAGTGCTTGGCAGGCCAGAGGAGTTACTCCATCTCCGTGAAGCGAGCGAACATGGCTTTCCGCACTGCATCTTTGTACGAATCTGCCGTGGAAACGCCGTAGGAGCTGCCCTTGGCTCCCAAGCCAGCTCCTCTCATTCGTACTTGGGCCTGCAAGGGAAGAGAGACACACTTCAGCTCTGCAGCAAGTGGCCAGACCACCATGAGGGCACCACCAAAAATCCCATCAATCCAGCCAGCTTCCAATGCTTCCCTGGGGATCCCCACAGCCATACATACCACCATGGACAGCAAGAGACTGGAGTATACCTAACACCACACCCTCACTGGCTTCATGCTACTCTGACCCCACTCCAACCACACAGCACAACCTGGAGCACGGGCAAAGCCAGGAAAGGCAACAACTGAAGGGAGGTCAGCCCCTCCTGGGGGACTGGGGCTACAGCAGCTCAGCAGTCAAGTGCCAAAGGGAGGAAAGCACAGTCAGTCCTGCCTCTGCTTCAGCATCTGATGGGACAAACATGAACAGGAGCCAACAAACAGAGGCAGCTTTGCTGTGGCTGGCAGTTTATTTACCTTCAGAACTCTTCAGTAGCAAGTGCTTCTGGTTAAAAAAGCAAAAAGCAAAGGCACCAAACCTCCTCAAGGAGACACCCCTCTTTACTTACCTCAATGGGTGCTGTGATGCCCTGGCATTTTCTTCCCAAGCCCGAACCTTCCCTCCAGCCCATGGCCTGCAGCATCTTGTTCCCTATATTACTGTTGTCAAGGCCATCTTTGGTGGGCTGCTCATAATTCCTGTGTGAAGAAGAGTTAACAAGTTACCCACACTGCTCACGGTGCAGTGAGGCAGCTGCTGAGGAGCTTTCAGATACGTACACTGTGCCTGCATCGTAGACCTTCTTGCGCTTGGGCTCCGGGGGCTCGGGGATGCCGTACTTTTCCCGCCTCTCAGCTGCTCTGTCTCTGTATTTCATCTGCACAAAGCAACTACAGTTGGCACGGAATTCAAGATACTTTTGTTCATCTTTGAGCTATGGGAGTCAGATAAATGCCTGCTACTACGCAATGCTGTGGACTGCAGCCCACTAACACCACCAAGAGCAGAGCCCCAGACCCAAGTCCTGGGAGCACCACTTGAACCAGCACTGGGGCAGGAAGAGACTTGCAGGTTTCTAGTCCCAGTCTGGCAGCCCTGAGCTAGAGGTGGAATAAGCCTTCCCTGCTAAGCCATAGCTGTGGGATATGGGACACTTCTCTCCATATAACAGGGCAGCTCTGAACCTTGACTGGAAAAGGCGTTGGCTTACAAGGATTATCTCGAGTGACGTGTGTCAGGATAAGGAGAGCTCAACAGATCACCTGTGCAGGTTTTCCATTAGCTACTCATCTGCTCATCTCAACACTGACCTCTCTCTCACGCAGCTCCAAGGCTTCGAGTTCCTGCTCGGAAAGTTTTGATCTCCTATAGATATCCATGTTTTGCTGAAACAAGGAGAGAGATTCCCTTGAACATAAAACGCACAACAGCTCTTCTTAAATGAAACAGCTGACTTTTGGGAGAGCAACAACCCACTTGTAGATTTTCACTTTAAGAGAAATAGTTTTCCATACAGCAACATGCCTCATGGCTTTGGTTTAGGCAATGAATTATGACAACCAAGTATTTTCCTCACCACACAGTGTAACTACCTTATGCAAGTCGGACAGCTGCTGGTGCCGAATCAGAGCATCTTTGTTTGGGAATTGCCTTCTACAAAGCAGACAAGCCATCTTCTTCCAGTCAGTCAGCTTCTCCTCCTCATTCTCCATTCTTTCCAGTAAGTCCTCATCGTTATCGCTGTCACCACTGTAGGCAGCCACAAGGCCACGCTGGAAAGGAAAGATAGCATGAAGGGGAGTGCAACAGTGCCACCACAGTTCAGAGAGCACAAAAAGGGAACAGAGGCTGCAGATGTGTGTCACAGGAGGAACAGCCTGCTCCCACTACTAAGGACGAAATCACAGAATGCTTGAGGTTGGATGGGACCACTGCAGGTCATCCAGTCCAACCTCCCTACTTAAACAGGGTCTCCCCCCCACGCACATTCTGCTCAGGACTGTGTCCTGATGACCTCTGAGGATCTCCAGAGAAGGAGACTCCACAGCCTCTCTAGAAAACCTTTCCAGTGCTCAGTCACCCTCACAGTACCAGTTCTTTTTCTCATGTTCCCCTGGGTCAGGGATTCCTAAGGGCTGGCCTTGGCAGTGAAGACTAAAAAAAAAGGTGTTCGGTATTTCAGCCTTCTCTGCCACCTCTGTTGCAAGGGTCTCTGTTCTATTAAGCACTAGGCCCACACTTTTACAGTACTGCAACTCAAAAGAAATACCGCAGTGGCGGCAAGACAGTTCCCACTAGCCAAAGAATACTTTTAAGTACAGCCTATGTAGAAACCTCAAAACCCCAACTGAGCTTGAGGCTAGAAAGAATCACAGCTGTCCTCAAGTGTATCTGAGTCACCCAGCCTACTGCACTTGCACCACACCACTGCAACCACCAGCACCACTTTTTACAGGTGATGTCACGGAAATCCAGGTTGGAAACCAAATTTTGGCTAGAGCTCCTCTACCCTACTCACCTTTAGTGGATTTTCATCATCCCCATTTTTCAACACCTCTGGCAAGATCTGCTGTCGCTCAGACAGAGCTCCCTGAATGAGACAAGAATCCCATGAGCATGGAGCTCTCTGTCACACGACCCCCCACCCCACATCACTACCCACACCTTCACCTTTTTCTCAAAGAGGGCAAAGCCTGCATCTGCAGCTGCTGACTCCTTCCGCTCCTCCTCCCTGGTACTCAGTGGCTGGAAGCTATTCTTGAAGTTCTCTTTCTGCTTGTTCAAACTCTTTGCCCAGCGCTCCATGTCTTTAGCAATCTGAAATGCAGAGTGGTTTGCTCACACAGCTCCTCTCAAAGCTATCAATCACGCATTCAATCTCACATGCAGTTTCAGAACAAGTCAACCCACTATCTTTTATTTTTAAACCATGGGACACTGGATGTAATGCAGCTGTTTCCCTGTATACAGTGTTCAAAGATAACGCAGCTTGCTACTTTTACTGTACAAACCCTTCTTATCAAGCTAATCCTCTAAGTGACGGCTCAGTTATACTCCCACTGATCCTGGCAGGATTCCATAAGCACTCCTCCTATGCAGAGCTTATTTCTGCACTGAAGCCTTGCCAACTCCACCTCTTCTCAGCCCCCCACAATGCCTGCAAATTGAAGGCATGCACCCCACAGAATAACCTAGGATTTCCTTTGTAATGAAAAAGGAGAAATATTATCCTGTTCCAAAGAGAAGATTTTATCCCAGTTATGATCCCATTCTGTCTTTTACCTGTTGGGCTGTTTTACTTTTAGGCTTCTCTTTCTTCTCTTTCACTTCTTTGGTGGTGGTTGTGGTAGCTGTCTGTTGGTACGTGACACCTTCTGCTGCAGGCATGTAGGTCTCCTTTTCGCCATCCCAGTACAGGTACTGCTGGGTTAAGGCATTGTAGTAATACTGCCAGAGGGAAGGAGAGGCAGACAGTTAAACACCTCACACAAGCTCAGCGTCCACGGGAGAACCCAAGCAAGCTGATTCACACTACCGCACCGCACGGGAAGGCGTTTTGTAGAGTCCAAACAAGTTCTGCAGACTCCACAGAGGAGTCGAAAGGCAGGAAGTGGCTGAAGCCTCTGTCCCCAAACACAGGCGGTTCTGCCCGACAGCACTGTGGAGAATCTTTTGCTTCTCCCAAGAGACGACCCACCAGAGCCCAGAGCTGGGTGCACTTTGCTGGGCACTCCGCAATGAAATAGCTCAGTTACAGTGGCTGTGACAAGTGCTAATCCTATATGGGCCAAACATGGAGGAAAATTAAGGAAAAGGAGAGAAAAATGCAGGGCTAAACCAGAGGGAAATCAAGTCCCAGCCCCACACACAGTGCTGAGTTATCTGCAACATTTGGTACGTTGTGCACTTCAAATGTCACTCGCATGATGAGAGATAAGGAACTAATGGACCTTAACAGTTAAGACATGTGGGAAGAACTTGTGTTTACCTGGGAATTAGGATCATAGTAGAGCCCTGTTATAGGATCATAATAATATCCTGAAGATTCATCATATTGGTAGGTGGAAGTATCAGGGACAGCTGTAAAAAAATTAAAGTGTGGGACATGGTCGTTCCAGACGAATTCAGACAGGTATCTTTCTACATTTCAGGTAAAATTTGGAGATTATAGCAGCCACGACAGCAGACACGTCTGTAAAGAGCTCTTAATCACCCGTGCAGCCAACGCTCTCCAGGGGCAGCTTCACCATGACACGGTGATGGAGCACTTGGCCAAAGCCGAGTCTCTCTTGCTACAGTGACAGAAACCTGTCCCCAAGAGCAGCTCCCGAGCACTTACCGTACTTGGTTCCAGGCACCACGCCAGTCGGAGGAGCCGCCTGTGCCTGAGTGCTAGTGGTAGGTGGTGCTGATTGTGTCTGAAAAAAACCCAAACCACAAACCTCAATTAGAAAATCTGTCACCAAGAAAACAAGGACAGCGAGCCAAGGTGTGAGCAGCGCACCCCACGCGTACGACAGCTAACTCCTCCTCACCAGCACACTTGGCACCCACCTTTAGCAAAGCACAAAACCATCACAGAGAAGAAATGGCAGGTGACTTATGACCACAAGCACTATGACTCACCCATGGACACTCAGAAGCTTTGTTGTACCACCCACTTTAAAAAGCAAAGGCTACAGTTAAGCCACATGTCCCAGGCTTTGAAAGCAAGGACTCATCAGTGCTGTAATTACCGGAGAGTCAGGTGAGTTTGTCTGCTGATTATACAACTGAGGACTCTGGGACACAACTGCAGCTGTGGTGGTAGTGACCGGAGCTCCTGCCAAAAGAGAGCAGCAATGCGTAAGCCAACTAATTTGTAAAACAGTACTGCATCCTAGGGCTAAAATTACTTTGTTTATAGTTTCAGCTACTAATTCCAGCTCCAGCAGCCAAACAAGGCAACAAACGTTCAAAAGGAGACAGATACACAGTGGTATCTTCTACCCAGACAAGGAATAGTTTCCTTTTCAGGAGGAAATATTCTGCTCCCAAAGTCAGCAATTCCTGGCCTCTATAGCTGTTAGTGCTGAACATCTGCTAGAGCTGCTTAGACAGGTCTCATAAGTTCAAGGCCTTTGTCAATAGTCTGAAACTGAGGCTTCTCTCTCATCTTGCACAAGACGTTCCACTTCAACAAATCTGTTAAGAGTTCTCTAGTAATGCATTTTCATTCAGACATCCTGAGAGCAAAATGAGCCAAGTCTTCTTTTACACAGCAAAATAACATAAAGGCTGAGGCAAAATACTATCACCACTGCAAAATTATCATTGCAAACAACTGCTTCTCAGATGTTGGAAGCACTACCTGATATGGTAGCTGTGTCTGTGTCCAACACTCCTCCTTGATTTTGGTAGTACTGTTGATAATCCTGGGAATACTGCAAAGGGAAATGAATGACAACACAAGGTGAGTAATTTGCACACCCAAATCATGACAACCCACCGGTCAGAGCACGATCTCTACTACTAACCTGAGCATACTGTGAGTATCCATCCTGTCCTGACTGGAGGTAGCTGTAGTCAAGGGTGCTGCCCTCTCCAGTCTGCGGCTGGAATTCAAGAAGGTAATTTTTGTCAGGGACAGCTAAACTACTTTATTAAAAAATTTCATGCACCCCACTGCCTAGGTTCTAAACTGATTGTGGGGTGGATGTGTCATGGCTGGATGTGCCATTAAACAGTTCAACCAAGCAAGTGGCCAGCAGGGCAATTACATGGTCTGCATTTTAATTTTCAGGAAAGCAGGACAATGAGGAACAGTCTCCAAATCATACCTGAGTGGATGACCACTGAGCTGCAGCAATGGCTGTGCTTGCCACAGAGAAGGCGCTGACTCTGTTACCATCTGGGAGAAGCAGGTCTCTGCAAGCACAAAAATCAGGCACCCGAGTAAGTACTGCTTTTTTCTGAAGTGTCTCCCTGTGCAAGGAGGTGGAGTCTGCCCTCACACATGGATTTCTTGGCAGTTATAAAACATTCGTGCTGTAATGAATGAGCCAAAACACTGCTTGGCAAGTAAAGGAACTTCAGGTTCATTGTTGCAGAGTCAGTAACAAGTCAGGAGGTCTCCAAGGAAACAAATGTGCTGTGCACACAAGCAGTTAAGGTGTTATCTTCAGAGGACTGGAAACGGGGGTGTGGGGAACACTGCTTTCACTCTCCTCATACACAGCGAGGAGCAGGATGCATGCAACACGAGTGACTTAAGAGAAACAAAACTTTGGAGTTAGAATAAGCTTAATAAGAGCCTGGGTGACAAGAAGAAACCAACCAAGATAAAGGGAAGGGGTGGGTGTGTGAATAAAAAAAAAAAGCAAAAACCAAAAAAGCAATTAACTGCTATCACAACTCACTTTCTGGCACTCTTTGCAAAGTCAACACCAATTGTTTTGCCATCAATTTTTAACGGTGGCTGAAGACTTTGTAAAATCTGTAGCAGTTGAGAAGCATCCTACAACAAAAAAATACTCATTATTATGAAAGGCAGTTTACTGAGGGGGATTCAGAAGTTGCCCAAACTCCACCTTTTCACGTACAGCTGCTGAAAAGAGCTAAAGATGTAGAAACACCTCCATCTCCTTTTATTACACACATACAGAAGAGCACAGTGAGACCCTTAACAGCCTATGTGAAAATACCGAGTGTTTCCCTGGGTCACTAAGTATGAAATATGTTCCGAAATCTTAGCTTTATCAAGACACAAATTACTCCAAATGGGACATCAGCAAAAACTGAGATCAGGCACCTGTTTTAATCCAACCACCTGCTTTCCTCCGACTAAAGCAGGTCCAAACAGATCACACTGCTGCTCGAGTCTGATGTACAGACTCACTGAACCATTTAGGTTGGAAAGGACCTTTAAAATCATCGAGCCCAACCGTTAACCCAGCATTGCAAAGTCCACCACTACACCACATCCCTCAGTGTCACCTACACCTCCAGGAACAGAGATTCACTGCCCTTTCAGGGACCCCATGCCAGCATATGAACTCCCTGAAACTCGGGAGGCTTTTCTGCAATTTCAATTCATGGCTGTTGCCTACTGTCCCATCCTTATGTTTCCTTGAGAATATGTTTCTGCTGTCCCTACACCTTCCCACTGGATGCTGCTGAGAAGAGCAACAGCTGCCTCCTCCTCTCTTCTCAAGGTGGAAGAAGCCTAGTTCCATGCACCTGCTCCTACACTGTATGCCCCAGATCTTACTATCTGTCAACAAAGTATGATCCCACACCAGTATTTTTGCAATCCGAGCACGAAGCTAGGCTGCAATCCAGAACAGCACTCTGCTACAGAAATAGGTTTTCAATGTGCTCCCAACATCCCACCACTGTCTTTCAAACTGCAACTACCTATCATCAACTTTGACACACCGTGTCCACCAACACTCCCTGAACAGGGCCAGTCCTTCAGACAGCTCAGGGCTCTAAACGCTGCAGGGAGAGAAGGAGGTTAACCAGCTGTTTCTCTCCAGAACACCAGTAAGGTCCTCACCATGGCAGAAGACAGCTGCACAAATGCAAAGCCTCTGTTCTGCTGAGTCTGCTTGTCTTTGATAAGACGAATATTATTGACTGCCAGAGATGCATACGGAGACAAGGCAGTCATGATGGATTCCACTACTGTGTGAGGGGCAATGTTTCGGAGAATGATGGCTGAGGAGAAAAAGTATGACATTAGCAGTGCACACCATGGCTTTGCAAAGTATTTCAAGTCCTTCAGCTGGCAGGCTGAGGTACAGGAAGGATTTTTAGTACCCGTGTTAACACTTCACGTTCTAGAATAAGTCAAAGACGACTTACTATCACAGTAATAATCCACAGACTGAACGGCTTCTGCTGCTCCAGGTGGTACCTCCTGCTCTGAATCTTTATAAGAAGAGAAAAAATTTCAGTCAGGACATGGCTCATTCACTTCCAGCTCAGCATTTCATATGCCAGTCTAGGACCTACATGGAACTCTGGTTCCTATATAGGACAGAAAGTTTCCCACAAAACCAAATATAAAAGAGATCACGGTAACGTACCGAATTTGTCCGCTCCACAGCGGAAACATTTTAGCCTCCTTCTGAAGTTGTAAAGGCAGCACTGTGACAAACAAGAGAAGCCTAGTAAGAACTTTGATAATTTTAATAATGCTGCATTTCTGTATACTAAAAAAACCCGAACATTCACGCAAAGTAACACAACAAAGCTAAACCCACCAGAATAATCCAGAACATCAAAAATCACCCTTATTGGCACCACAGCAGCTTTTCAGAACATCCCAGCTACCTTCTCCCTAGTCATCCCAAATTAGTTAACTGTGTGGTCTTTAGCTTACAATCCCAGGCACAGCGACTGCTATAAAAAGCACAGTGTTAAAAGGGAACACATGCTAGAGAATAATTTAACTTTATGGGGGGCAGGAGCAGGTTTGATTAAGGTGTAACTTTCTTTAAAGCACTGAGCAAGCGGAGAGCTCTAGAGCCAAGACAAACTCCCATAAAAAACACATGTTGTACCTTGTTGCAGAGCCAGTCCTCAAATTTAGGCCTTGGGTTGCTGTAGTGCATTGCAATCTGCTTCCCTTGAATCACCAGCTTTTTCTGCAAAAAAAATGGTTTCAATTATTCCTGTATCGAGACACACATGTCCATTTTCCCATGGCAGAGCACCCTTCGGAGGAATCAGTGCTCCTGAATTAAATGGACAACATATGGGGAGGATGTGGAGGACAACCACCGCCACCTACACCCTGCCCATCCAATCCTGCAGAGAGGAGGACGAGGGCAGTAAGAGAATGGGACGTGGAGCAAAGATAAACGGAATCAGGGAGTGTTGAAAAAGCTGCCAAACACTAAACGCTGACATGGAACCAGAAAGTGTCTCGAAGGAGACAGAGTCCTAATCTGCTGCATTCAGATTAACACATTTTTAGGAGTCTCTTTGCCCCCACATTTCTATTTACTTCTGGTATAGCACTGAGCGACTTTATAAACATGTCCTTAGGTGACTGCTTCACTTCGGCCCCTACTCCAAACACCCCAGACCTTTTAACCGCATTTGGATTTACTTTTCCAAGCACACTTCAGAAGTGTCCCCTTGAAAATACAGTAATTCCTCCCAAAGGGACCCTGCTTAGACTTCTTGAAGGCTGGATTACAAGTGCCATCAACTGAAACATATCTCAACAGTGGTTTCATTTGACTATTGCATCAGTTCAATTGGAAGCCTGCACAAGAGGTTTGTGTTCTTCATTCAGGCAGGAGCTCTCCAAAATGAGTAACTAGACTGCACGTGAAGCTTCTCCAGGGGTAGGAAAAGTTCATAATGCTTTCAGCACATCCTCTGACTTCAGAGGAGTTAGGAATTTACAGCTATTAAGAAGCCTTGACTCTCAGCCTCACGCTTTGCCAAGCATGGGTATGCAGAATGGCCTTTCAAAATATGGCTATCAATATATTTTGGTCAAACAGGTGGAAGCACATCTGAGGAAGTGCGTATTAGAGGCCACACCCCAGACCCTGCAATGGCAGAATCATTTTTATAGCAGGTTGGCTTTCTGCAGAGGTACCACAGTGTCAGGACCAGTGGCTTTTCTGGTAACAGGGTCTGACACAGATCTAGCATGTAGCATGAATAAGGCTCTCACATTCTGCACAACTAAATAGGGCAAAGCCATTGCTCCTACCGGCAGGAGGGAGGGTTGGAGGGCCCAGCACTCACTGGATGTGCACACATAGAAACAAGGCTGCTGGCATAGTTGCAATACATCATTCTGTCATCTAACAGTCAGCAACCCGGCTGCTGGGGACAGGCTATGTTTTCCCTACCACTAAGGTGGCTGGTTAATGGAGTGAATTTGAGTATATTTCAATAATATGCATCAGTACAGCTTTGTATATATTAAAACAATCAATTTCTGAAAATATGCTCAGCAATCATTTCTTGATATTAGTCTTTCCCCCTGCAGCCACCTGCCCTAATTGAGCAGCATGTCAGGAAAACAGAATTCGAAAGCTGCTCTCTGGCTGGGGAAATCACCCATAGCGTGGGACATATGAAACACTATTCCAGCACAAGGCATATGACAACTTCCATCTGCTGGAACTGCCATGAATCCATTACGGTGCCATTCCTTTATTATAACATGAACAGAGCAGAAAAACAGCCATCATGCTGTCACGGGATTGCTGCATCAAATATTCAGGTGCAAGAAAAACCAGCGATTTGACGCACTTTGCTCACTCTGAGAGTACTTTTAAGTTCTGTTGATAAAATAGGTTATGAATACTCAAAGTAGCGAAAGCAAGTGAAACTGTTTGCAATGCTACAGGAAAATCTCATGGGAAAGCAAACCAGAGGATTCTTACTGCATTTTGGCTCCTTATCAAGTCATAGTAACAAAAGAGCCAAAATACAGAGTTTAACAGATGAGAGAACTCACTTGCTGCCTAATTTAGTTGAAATGAACACGCTTTTTCCTCTAGAAGAGCCAGTTCCCCCTCTTTAACCGGGGTAACAGATTACTGCCAAGAACCGACACTTCTCTTTCAGGGTTAATACCAACGTAACACAGAGATGTGGTGCTTTCTCTGACAACAGAGAAGGAAACATCAAGTGGAAATAAGCTAGGATTCTCTAACAACTACTAGCCAAATCTTCGTGAGTCAATTAAACGGAAACCAAGTCATTTAAAACAATGGCACCTTTTACCAAAGTAGAACTTTATCTCCTAATTGTACCTTATGTTACAAATTTTAATATATACAAAGCTTTTATTCTTTTAAATCACTGTTATGGAACAAACCACTCCTTCCACCTGTATTTTTTTCCTTTTTTTTTTTTTTGTTAAACTGTACAGACTTGTTCCATTTTCAGGAATATCTAGACTTGGTGAGTGAAGCAACCTGATTGGCTTCCATCCAGCTGGTAGCATCTTGAAAGTGATAAAACTCCACGAAGGCGAAACCACGGCTTACACCTAGAGACAGCATTCAGATATAGACGGGATACTTGTGTTAGTCAGTTCCTTTAAAACAGGCGAATCTCTCTCCAACTGCTTCATTACTTCATGACAAAGCAGCTTTACAAATGCGACGTCAACTGCTGGGATCTGCTCGTTATTTTGCCATGGCAAGGAACCAAGCTGCCTTAACTGGCTACATTTCACTCGATTTGAATCCATGTTTAAGGGTAACCATGCAACAGACTACATACTATTAAATGGGTTTATACTATTATTACTTACCAATACCTGTTAACAAAACCCCCTGTAGACAGACTTCTTTTAACATGTTGACCAGCTATCTAAGTCTTCCAAAAAGCCACATTCCTTAGCCATGGCAAACCTTTTATTTTTTTTTTTTTATTGCACGTGCTTGCAGTTTGGGGACAATTCTGGATACTCTTTTGGGCTGGGGAAGAGGAAGGTGATGTCAAAAACTGGATTAAGAGCTCTCACCTGTCTTTCTTTTCATCAGCCTCACGTCTGCAGGCTGAGGACCTTCAAAGGACTCAATAAGCTCACGAATCTGCAGGAGATTTTGATCCAACAGTTAAAATTTTCATAACTTGGTAGACTGAAGTCACAGAAATAACCTACCTTGCAGTACCATGCAAGAGGTACACAAAACAACATTTTCAACACTATCTCAAACATTTACTGAGAACCCAACAGGCGACTGATGAGCATCAAAGTCCACATAATCTTTTGCTACACGCTAAACCAACTGTAATCCTCACTCAGGACACTGAATCATCCAGAATCTGAATCCCTACGATCCTGTGTTCTGAGATTATCTGGACAGTATTCGGCAGAGACTGTGCACGACCCCAAGTTTTTAAAAAGAACACTGCTGGTATCCCTTTCCCTGCATGTCTAAATACCCTTCGCTCCTAGCAATGAAAAACAAGAAGCCTGCACTGCAAGGCTCCATGATGAATGTATTCCTAAGCCTCATGCTAAAGATCTCATCCTCTAACAGATCCCCATCGGTTTTTCAGGATAAAGTAGATTCGTGAAGAACGTGTCATCAAAGAAAAAGCTAAAGAGACGTCAGTTCTTCAGCTGTAACAAAGCTGCTTAGGCTGCAGCACAGGCGACATAAGTCACTTTGCAGAGGCATGGAGGAAAAAGAAACACTAACAATTTTTTTAATTCTAGAGCAGAAAATAAAAGGTTTTTCAGCAGCCTTCACAGAATTCAAATTACATTACATGCAACAAGGCTGCTCAGCAGAATCACAACTTATCTAAAGCTGCCTATTTATATGCTGACTGGAAATAATATCAGCAATTCAAATAGATTTTTCTTATGAAAAATGTAGAAAAAAGAAAATTGTATACACAACCAGAAGTACTGTTGAGAATTCAGCTGTAAGGTCCAAGATGCACTGTCTACACCCTGAGTCCAGAATTAAACATTCATATAAATTATGTTACAGTTATCGCACAACTGTAGAACGACAACATCTCAGAAACAAGAACTGCTCTTAAGTGTTCTGTGTAATGTCTGACTGGGCTATCTCATTTGTATGCAGGAACCTGTACTTGATTTCTAACACTCATGAAAATATTAGAGCAGTACTTTCTGATTAGGAACCCTCACTATCAGAAGGGTAACAAGTAAGCAATAAAAAAAAAAAAAGGAAAAAAATCTCCATTGTAGAAATGGTGGAAAAGTATTCTCTGTGCTAGCAAGTAACACATAAACACATAGGAGGCAGAGGCGGAGTCTGACTGAAAACAAACTGGGATAGCTCAGCTTTTACTCCTCAAATAGCAGTTGTGGGCTTATAGCTTAGTAACCAAAATAACCTAGCAACAAAAAAACCCCTAAAAATTATCATAAAGAAAAAAACCCTTAAATCTTTAACATCTTTTTATTAAACAAGTTAGACAAGCAAGTACCAAGCTCGTCAGTACTTGCTCCGTCAGCTCGGCAGGAGCCATTTTGACTCCCACAGCTGTGCCCACACAAAGTAGCTTTGTGCGGGGCTGGGCTCGGCTAAGGAGCTCGGTGACTGTGTGTGACCCCATCGGTCACAAGTTCTGGCCTCGATAAAGACTAGAAAAACTAGTGAGTGCCACCTCATTGTCTTTGTCCCCCTCCCCCAGCAAAGGGGAGAAGCAGCAAAAGAAATCTGCCTCTTCCCTCCCATACAGAAAAGCAGCAAAGAGCAGGTAGTTTAAAATCCACTCTTAGGGAAAGCATCCAAACATGCTTGAAAAAACGAACATTCACGGGTTGTTCCGTTTGAAAGGGACTGGTTAACATTGAACTGACCTCTGTTACTTAACACTGAGAGTTTAAATGCTTTCAGGACTCAAAATGGCAGCGCGACAGCGCTGGAGAGGGGCCACCATGATGCAGCGCTCAACAAAATGGCAGCAGCCGCTCCGGCACGGCCCTGCCCGGGGGCAAGGCAGGCACAGCCCTGCCCGGCTACTCACATCGTTCTCCGTAACCGTGATGGGGAGCCCACGCAACATGATGGTCTTGCTTTCTTTTTCATCATTAATATCGTTCCTGTAGTCGTGCTCTCCGTAGTCGCCATCGGAATGATATCCGTCCTCTGATTTGTCGCTGTTCCTGCGCTCCCGCTCCCTCTGGAAGTCAGCGCCCAGGATTAACCACCGCGATGCCCCGCAGTGTGTCCCCACAGTGCCACACGAACGGACGGCGACACGGACACCGGCCGCTGCCCGGGGCTGGTCCCCGTGGCCTCGGGCAGCGCTCCACGATCAAAGCCGCTCCCGGTGCCCTCCACCCCGCAGACCCCGGAGTGCCGGCCCCAGCCCCCCGACCCCGCTCACCTCCGGGCTATCATAATCGCGGCTGTCGTAGTCTCTATCATAGTCTCGGCTATCGCGACTGTCGTAGTCTCGGCAATCCCGACTGTCGTAGTCCCGGCAATCGTAGTCTCGGCTGTCCCGGCTGTCGTAGTCGCGGCAATCTCGGCTATCGTAGTCTCGGCAATCGCGGCTGTCGCGACTGTCGTAGTCCCGGCAGACCCGGCTGTCTCGACTGTCGTAGTCCCGACTGTCGTAGTCGCGGCAGTCTCGGCTATCGCGGCTGTCGTAGTCTCGGCTGTCGTAGTCTCGGCTATCATAGTCGCGATAGTCATCGTAGCGGTCACCGCGGCGCTCCTCACTGGACCTCTTGTAGTCATCCCTCCGCCGGCTGCGGGACTCCCGCTCGTCGCGGTCCTCCCTCTCCACGATGGAGCCATAGCGGCCGCTCCGCTCCGTCCTGCTCACCCTGCGGTGCACAGCGGGCCGAGCTCAGAGAGTGAAGCGCCCGCCGCGACCCCCACCACTACCCGCCTCCTCCCGTTTCCCCTCGCCCTCCCGCCGCCGCTCACCGCTTGTCCGAGCCCATGCCGCCGCCCAGGATCCGCAGGCACCCGGCACAGCACTGTCCGGCACCACACGCCGAGCACACCCGCGCAGCCCCTCTCGCTGCCTCGCCACAAAATGGCGCCGAGGGGACCGCCCGTCTTCTACCCAGCAGCCACCTCGCGCGCCGACTGGAAGCTTCCAAGCGGGGCGCAGGCGCAGCGGCCGCGCGGCGCGGGGCACGCCGGGAGATGTAGTTTGAGGGGGCTGCCGCCATTAAGGGTCCTGCCGTCCGGCCTCCCCCACTTATGGGACTGGGATGCTCAGAGCCCCGTCTAGCTTGACTCTGGACGCTGCCAGGGATGGGGCAGCCGCAGCTGCTCTGTGAAACATGTGCCAGTGCCTCGCCACAGGGCATTTCTTCCTTATGTCCCATCTAAAACTGCTGTCAGTTTAAAGCCGTTATCCCTTGTCCTGTCACTACGTGCCTCTTTCAAAGTCCCTCTCCGGCCGACTTGGAACCCCTTTAGGTACCAAAAGGGGCTCTAAGTTTCCCTTGGAGTCTTCTCCAGAGTGAACAATCCCAGCTCCTCCAGCCTGTCAACAGCTAAATAGCTGTGATGGCCTGCCATCTCTTTGGGGAGCACCTGCCTCAGTAAAACTGAATCACTTCTGCCCCCAAGGGAGGACATGGGGCTGTATCCCCACCTGCACTGCTTGGGATCACCTGGCCAAACCCAGGAGCTACAAAGCCACCAAGACTTTGGCCCCAGCAGTGTTGTCCTCTCCATGTTCCCACTACAAAGGGCAGCCCTATCCCCTTCCCATGACACCAGCATCAGTGTCCACTCCTGCACAACTACTCCTGCCTGGACCCGCACCCCTTGGAGGTGCTGGCAGGAGCAGGCAGAGGTCGCTGAGAACTCTTCAAACCACATTCAATTGCTTGGGACCCAAGAAAAGACGTTTAACACCAAAATGGTGCCATCTTTAACCCTTTCAAGTCAGTTTTCTTAGTCTCAGGGCATGGTGGAGTGGCTGGAGGGCAGGGTGGTGTCAGGGTCACACCTCATCCAGGGACTGCTTGGCAGAGCAGGTAGTACAGACAGACAGGCAGTACAGGCAGGCAGTGCAGGCAGTACAGGGAGATAGGCAGTACAGGCAGTGCAGGCAGCCAGGCAGCCAGGCAGCCAGGCAGCACAGGCAGCAGGCAGTACAGACAGACAGGCAGTGCAAGCAGACAGGCAGACAGGCAGCACAGACAGTACACTCAGTACAGACAGACAGGCAGCAGGAGGCCAGGCAGTGCAGGCAGTACAGCAGCAGGCAGTACAGGCAGCACAGGCAGTACAGGCAGTACAAGCAGTACAGGCAGTACAGGCAGGACAGGCAGCACAAACAGGCAGTACAGGCAGTACAGACAAACAGGCAGTACAGGCAGCACAGCAGCAGGCAGCACAGCAGCAGGCAGTATAGCAGCAGGCAGTACAGGCAGTACAGGCAGTACGTACAGGCAGTACAGGCAGTACAGGCAATACAGGCAGTACAGACAAACAGGCAGTGCAGGCAGTACAGCAGCAGGCAGTACAGGCAGTGCAGGCAGTACGGCAGCAGGCAGAGCAGCCAGGCAGCAGGCAGGCCTGTCACAGGGTGCATGCGCTACCCGGAGGCGTGACAGNCCCCGCTCACCTCCGGGCTATCATAATCGCGGCTGTCGTAGTCTCTATCATAGTCTCGGCTATCGCGACTGTCGTAGTCTCGGCAATCCCGACTGTCGTAGTCCCGGCAATCGTAGTCTCGGCTGTCCCGGCTGTCGTAGTCGCGGCAATCTCGGCTATCGTAGTCTCGGCAATCGCGGCTGTCGCGACTGTCGTAGTCCCGGCAGACCCGGCTGTCTCGACTGTCGTAGTCCCGACTGTCGTAGTCGCGGCAGTCTCGGCTATCGCGGCTGTCGTAGTCTCGGCTGTCGTAGTCTCGGCTATCATAGTCGCGATAGTCATCGTAGCGGTCACCGCGGCGCTCCTCACTGGACCTCTTGTAGTCATCCCTCCGCCGGCTGCGGGACTCCCGCTCGTCGCGGTCCTCCCTCTCCACGATGGAGCCATAGCGGCCGCTCCGCTCCGTCCTGCTCACCCTGCGGTGCACAGCGGGCCGAGCTCAGAGAGTGAAGCGCCCGCCGCGACCCCCACCACTACCCGCCTCCTCCCGTTTCCCCTCGCCCTCCCGCCGCCGCTCACCGCTTGTCCGAGCCCATGCCGCCGCCCAGGATCCGCAGGCACCCGGCACAGCACTGTCCGGCACCACACGCCGAGCACACCCGCGCAGCCCCTCTCGCTGCCTCGCCACAAAATGGCGCCGAGGGGACCGCCCGTCTTCTACCCAGCAGCCACCTCGCGCGCCGACTGGAAGCTTCCAAGCGGGGCGCAGGCGCAGCGGCCGCGCGGCGCGGGGCACGCCGGGAGATGTAGTTTGAGGGGGCTGCCGCCATTAAGGGTCCTGCCGTCCGGCCTCCCCCACTTATGGGACTGGGATGCTCAGAGCCCCGTCTAGCTTGACTCTGGACGCTGCCAGGGATGGGGCAGCCGCAGCTGCTCTGTGAAACATGTGCCAGTGCCTCGCCACAGGGCATTTCTTCCTTATGTCCCATCTAAAACTGCTGTCAGTTTAAAGCCGTTATCCCTTGTCCTGTCACTACGTGCCTCATTCAAAGTCCCTCTCCGGCCGACTTGGAACCTCTTTAGGTACCAGAAGGGGCTCTAAGTTTCCCTTGGAGTCTTCTCCAGAGTGAACAATCCCAGCTCCTCCAGCCTGTCAACAGCTAAATAGCTGTGATGGCCTGCCATCTCTTTGGGGAGCACCTGCCTCAGTAAAACTGAATCACTTCTGCCCCCAAGGGAGGACATGGGGCTGTATCCCCACCTGCACTGCTTGGGATCACCTGGCCAAACCCAGGAGCTACAAAGCCACCAAGACTTTGGCCCCAGCAGTGTTGTCCTCTCCATGTTCCCACTACAAAGGGCAGCCCTATCCCCTTCCCATGACACCAGCATCAGTGTCCACTCCTGCACAACTACTCCTGCCTGGACCCGCACCCCTTGGAGGTGCTGGCAGGAGCAGGCAGAGGTCGCTGAGAACTCTTCAAACCACATTCAATTGCTTGGGACCCAAGAAAAGACGTTTAACACCAAAATGGTGCCATCTTTAACCCTTTCAAGTCAGTTTTCTTAGTCTCAGGGCATGGTGGAGTGGCTGGAGGGCAGGGTGGTGTCAGGGTCACACCTCATCCAGGGACTGCTTGGCAGAGCAGGTAGTACAGACAGACAGGCAGTACAGGCAGGCAGTGCAGGCAGTACAGGGAGATAGGCAGTACAGGCAGTGCAGGCAGCCAGGCAGCCAGGCAGCACAGGCAGCAGGCAGTACAGACAGACAGGCAGTACAGGCAGGCAGTGCAGGCAGTACAGGGAGATAGGCAGTACAGGCAGTGCAGGCAGCCAGGCAGCCAGGCAGCACAGGCAGCAGGCAGTACAGACAGACAGGCAGTGCAAGCAGACAGGCAGACAGGCAGCACAGACAGTACACTCAGTACAGACAGACAGGCAGCAGGAGGCCAGGCAGTGCAGGCAGTACAGCAGCAGGCAGTACAGGCAGTACAGGCAGTACAAACAGGCAGTACAGGCAGTACAGGCAGTACAGACAAACAGGCAGTACAGGCAGTACAGCAGCAGGCAGTACAGGCAGTGCAGGCAGTACGGCAGCAGGCAGAGCAGCCAGGCAGCAGGCAGGCCTGTCACAGGGTGCATGCGCTACCCGGAGGCGTGACAGCTGTTTCTGCTGTCATCCATGGCTGCTGCCTAAGGAAAAAGTTTCTCCTCTGGGCAGGCTGCCCAACCAGCCTGAAGGCTCTCGGTGGCTCCTCGGCAGGCAGTCCTGGGCAGCGCGAGCAGGTAGGACACGGCTGCTGCCTGTGCCTCTGTCCCCATTGCTTCCCCCAGCACCCCCTCTTCAGCTGGGACTGGCGGGGGGCATAGCAGACAGGGGCGGTCCGAGCCCCCCCATGCCCAAATCAAAGCACTTCACTGGTCTTGAGAGGGACTGGGGGGATGGCATCGCATGTTTGGGGGGTGTCGTTGCATTGTTTCCTCTCCTGCATAGCCCCGGGGGCACAGAGCTGGGAGAGCCTTGGGGACACACTCCTGTGGATTAGGGGTTCCTAGTGAGGGGAGGTGGAGGCCGGCCGGCCCTTATCCTCTTCCAGCTCTTCTGAGCCAAGTTTGCTGTGCAAGCAGCTGAGTCCCCCTGTCCTCCCCGTCAGCTCTATGTCACTGGGCTCTTTCCACTTTCGGGTCCCTCAAGGGCTGAAGGGTGCTGAGAGGCTCTTCCACCCACTCTGAACAGAGGGACAAGGCTGAGACAGTTTGTGGGCACAGGTCCCATCCCCTCCTCCAGCCCTGCTGTAGGCTGAAGGCACAGGGAAAGCAAGGCCCAGCCCACAGGACTTTCCCGGAAGGGCAGCTCGGCATCTCTCATCTCTCCCTCTGCTGTCTCCAAGGATTTTTCTGGGGGATTAAGGCTGCGCGGTGGGGGGTGGCGACTCAGTCATGGCTTCCAAGCGCCAGGCGTCCTCCTTGAAGCAGCCAGGCAGCAGGGAAAAGAAAGCGAAAGGGGAAGAGGAAGATGACACCTGGAGTTCCACCTTGGCAGCCCTGAAAACTGCTCCCAAGGAGAAGCCCCCTGCCACCATTGATGGGCTGTGCCCCCTGAGCACGGCACCGGACGCCCGGGTGAGAGCAGGGCTGAGGTACCCAGAGGGGCAGGAATGGGAGGGTGTGGGTGGCAGGGTTGGGGGAGTCCCAGAGCAGCCCCTGCCCTGTTGACACAGGATCAGCCCCAATTTTCCTTGCAGACCCCCAGGTGTTCCCAGTGGGACATTTCTACACCCTCTCCTTCCCCAAACACTGCCCAGGTGCCAGCCCAGGCCATGTCACTCGCTATAGGTCTATGAGGACTATGACTGCACCCTGAACCAGACCAACATCTGCGCCAACAACAACAAGTTCTACATCATCCAGCTCCTTGAGCATGATGGTGCCTACAGTGTCTGGAGCCGCTGGGGCCGTGTGGTGAGTCCACCCTGGCACCGCTCATCCCCCGCCCCTCAGCTGTCCCCACCCTGCCTTCAGAAGCCCAGAAGCTGAGGGTGCTCCCCATCCTTTTTCCCTGGTCCCAAAGCGAGCAACCAACTGTCCTGCTATAGCCCTTTAGTGGGGGGGCTTCAAGGACTCGCCCCTACACAACATGGTCAGCCTGGCTGGGGCACGTGGCACCTGTCACTGCAGTGACTGTGAGTGTGACAGCCCAGCAAGGAGTCCTGGGGTGTCTTCCTGAGCTGGTGGCACATTCAGTGAGCACATTCCTGCTCACTGGCCCACAGCCCTGCCATCACAGCCCCCCTGGTTCCTGCCTGTTTCCATCAGCATGGGGCTGGTGGAGCAGGGATGCAGGGGAGGTCCTGACCACTGCTGTCCACTGCCAGGGAGAGGCGGGCCAGTCCAAGCTCATGCCCTGTGCCTCCCTGGAAGCTGCCAAGAAGGACTTTGAGAAGAAGTTTCGGGAGAAGACCAAGAACAGCTGGGCAACGAGGGAGAACTTTGTTGCCCAGCCGGGGAAGTACACGCTCATCGAGGTGCAGCCAGGGGCTGGGCAGGAGGTGGAGGTTGCCCTCAGGGTGAGTACTGCAGGCACCCAGGGTGTCACCGTGGTGGGATGGTCCTCATCACACTCCTGGCCCACTGAACATCAGGACATTCAAGAGGGTCAGCAGGATGGGATGGGTTTCGAGGGGGGTCTGGGTGCATGCTGAAATAGCTTGAAGGCAGAGATTTGGGGCTAATGGGTTAAAATGGAGTGGGAGGGCGTCCTGAATGAGAAACATGGCCTTCTGGGTGGCATCAGCCATAGAAAGTGGAGGCAGCACCTGCCCATTGCTCTGCTGCCCCAGGACCACGCTCTCCTCACAGAGAGGGGCAGCCCTCGTGCAGTGCTCCTACAGCCTCCTCACAGGTGATGTGGGGTGTCTGCAGGTGGATGCTGTGGATGGGGACAAGGTCCGCAAGCAGCGGTTGCTGCCCTGCACCTTGGACAGAGCCACACAGGACCTGGTGTCCCTCATCTTCAGCAGTGACATGTTCCGGGATGCCATGCAGACCATGAATATCGGTAGGAGGCAAGGGGTTGATGGGTGGCATGGGCTCGGTCTGGGGGGAAGGTGGATGGAGCAGAGCTGCTGATGGATTTTAGAGCATCCCCTCTGATATCCTGGCACCTGATGGGACTGTGGACACCCCATGCTGGTTGCCCACACTTGCCCATGGTGATACTGGAGGTTCTTGGAAGTAGCTGTGGGGTGAGCGGGGTGGATGAGTTCACCTTGTCCTCCCCTGCAGACGTGAAGAAGATGCCTCTGGGGAAGCTGAGCAAGCAGCAGATTGCGAGGGGCTTTGAAGCACTGGAGGAGCTGGAGGCAGCGCTGAGGGAGCAGCCCCCCCAGGCCACTCGCCTGGAGGAACTCTCCTCACGCTTCTACACCATCGTCCCACACAACTTTGGACGGGCACGACCACCCCCCATCAACTCCCCTGACCTGCTGCGTGCCAAGAAGGACATGCTGTTGGTGAGATGCCAGAGCACATAGTGAGTGGCATCCCTTCCTGATGGGGCAGGAGCTGCTGGCCAGAGGCTGGGCTTGCCCTGCTCCCCCCGCACAGCACTGGCGGTGAGGATGTCTCTGCTCTGTCCCTGCCAGGTGCTGGCCGACATTGAGGTGGCACAGAGCCTGCAGGCACAGAAAGTGAAGGAGGAGGAGGAGAAAGAAGTCGCCCATCCGCTGGATCAGGATTACGCCCTGCTCTGCTGCCAGCTCTCCCTGCTGGACCCGTCTTCCCGGGAATACCAGGTGCTGCTTGTGCCACAGCGTCCCATAATGGGAAGCAATTAGGTCAGGCCTGAGGGTACCTCAAAGGTTCCTACTGTCCCAGGGGGACCGTGGGATTGCTGTGATGGCTGCCTGGAGTGACACAGCTTTTTTGCCTCCCCCTCGGCAGCTGATCCAAACCTACGTGACGCAGACTGGGCACAAACTCCGCATCCTCAACATCTGGCAGGTGGCCCGAGATGGTGAGGTGAGGAGAAGGTGATTTTCCCCATGTCACAGCGGGGAAGCCGTGGTTGCACCCCAGGATTGCTTTAGGGCTTCTCCATCCAGGAGGTAATTCAACCCAGCTGGCCAGGGCCAAACAGGCACCCCCGTCTCCTGCCCCTGCAGCCAGGCATTGGGGCTGGACTGGGGAGGTGGGTGGCAGTACTCCATCCCTGGGCAGCCATGTCTCCCTCTGTGGACAGCCCTTATCTCTGCATCTCTCCAGGATGAGCGTTTCAAGGCCCATGACCACCTGGAGCACCGGCGCCTGCTTTGGCATGGCACCAACGTGGCGGTGGTGGCGGCCATCCTGAAGAGTGGGCTGCGCATCATGCCCCACTCGGGCGGGCGCGTGGGCAAGGGCATCTACTTCGCCTCTGAGAACAGCAAATCAGCCGGCTATGGTGAGGGTCCTGGGATGGGCAGGGCTGCTTGTGATGCCCATAGGGTCTGTGTGAGCCTGGCTGCCTTTGCATACCCCCTGCCAGGCAGCTGTGGGCATGCCAAGCGTTTTCCCTGCCGTGGCAAATGGTCCCTATGTCCCAGCATGGCCTGGGCACAACCAGATGGGAACACCAGGGATGGTGCTATCATCCCCATCCCTTTCTTCCATGGCAGTGGGCTGTACATCTAAGAAGGTTGGCATCATGTTCCTGACGGAGGTGGCTCTGGGCAAGCCCTACCGCATCACCTGTGATGACCCCTCGCTGTGTCAGCCACCTGCTGGCTATGACAGTGTCGTGGCCTGTGGCCAGACAGAGCCGGGTGAGCCTGAGGCAGGAGGGGTGTGGTGGCTGTAGGGCTGTGGTGGGCACAGGGCAGGGGGGGAGAGAGGCCAGATCTCAGGTTTGATGTGGTGGTGGGGGTGTCTTCTGGCCCAGATCCTGCACAGGATGAGGAGGTGCTGCTGGATGGCAAGAAGGTGCTGGTGTGCCAGGGCAAGCCCATCCCCATGCCTGCCTACAAGGACTCCTCCTTCAGCCAGAGCGAGTACCTCATCTACCAGGAAAGCCAGTGCCGGATCCGCTACCTTGTCCAGCTCCACTTCTGAGGGTGCCTGGGAGCACCATGGCCCTGGCCCAGCACTGGCTGGTGACACCCATCAGCCCAGAGCACAGTGATCTGGACTCTCTGGCCACCCCACCTGGGGCTTGGCAAGGGACAGGCTGGCATGGGGACTGAGCTTGCTTTGACTGTGAATAAAAGCACTGTGCCTTGTACCAAGCCGAGCTCTCGCTTTCCTGCCTGGCAAGGCGGGTGTGCTATAGGGAAGGGTGTCAGTGGGCCCCTGAAGGGATGGCGCGGGTGGCTCCAGAGGGGCTGAAGCCTTCAGATGAAAGTTCGTGTCTTTGAGAGCCAGCTGCTCTCATCACCTTAGCAAAGCACATGGCTCATGCCCACCCCGTGGCATCAGAGCTATGGGATGAGCAAGATCTGCTGCCCTGTGTGGGCATGGAGGAATTCATCCATCCATCCTGAGGGTGAGTGCCTGCCCTCCCTCTAGTGCCATGCCTGCTGTCCTGCCCCAGCCTGGCACCCATGCCAAGCCCTTCTCTCTGCTCACGTGTGCCCCTTGAGCATGTCTGGGTGCCCAGGCTGCCAGGGAAGGGCAACTCCCAGCTGTGTTACCCCGATGCCCCATGAGCATCCATGTGCCAGTGGAGACGATTTGCTGCAGACCTGCCTGTAGCTCTGTCCCTTGAGCCCCAGGGACCTGAGGGCTGAGCTGTTCCTCTGGAAGGACCAGGCCTGGTGCAGTGGGTGGCCATTCTTGGGGGGCACAGGGCTCAGGGACCCTGGTCCCCCCTTCCTGAGCCCCTGCCGGCTGCTAGGACCCAGCAGCTGTCCCTGTGGGACTGCCACGGGTGCAGGCAGTGCAGGCAGTGCCGGGAGTGACAGCTGGTGCCATCCGCAGCTGGCGAGCTGCAGGCAAACAGGATGACGAGCGGGTGACGGGAGCGGGGAAGGGGGAGCGTGGCCTCACGCAGGGCCGGCAGCCCCGGTTCTGCTGCGGGAGCAACACCAGCAAGAGGGACCCCAATGAGGAGAGGAGCATCACCCATCTCCCCTGGAGCAAAGGTGCGCTGAATCCCACCCACCGCGGGGTCCCCTGTGTCCAGAGCAAGAGGGCTGGGACAGGCAAGTTGTGCTGTCCCTCCTCGGGATGTACTCGTGCCATTGGAGAGGGGGACGGGGTGTCAGCCTGGCATGGGTGCCCACAGGTCCTAGCAATGCTATCCCTGGCCAGGTTGGGGACAGCCTGGGTGACAGCTCTGGAACAGCCAGGGTGATATGACTTTGGTGGCTACCTCTCCCTCCTCCAGCACCTTGGAAGTGTGCTGGTTGTCTCTGTGTTTCTCTATGGCTCTTCTTCATTTTGGTTCTTTCCCTTCACACTCTGCTCCTGATCCCAACAGGCAAGGAGAAGGTAGCAGCCATGGTTGTGGTGGGGTTACCCTCTCTGGGACACAGGAGAAGAGCCCTTGCTGCCCAGGTACCAGAACTGCTGGCTTAGCCCTGGAGGGGGATGGCGAGCCGGACGGGGTCAAACACCACGGACAGCCTAGAGCTGCTCTCCGTCCCCGAGCACTTCATTGCCCAGGAGGTGGTGGGCCTCTTCTGCATGATCCTGCTCACTCTCACCGCCCTGGTGGCCAACATCGTGGTGATGGTCATCATCCTCAAAACTCCCCTTTTCAGGAAGTTCATCTTTGTCTGCCACCTCTGTGTGGTCAATCTCCTCTCAGCCATTTTCCTCATGCCCCTGGGGATCATCTCCAGCTCCTCCTGCTTCAACAGGGTGATCTACAGCATTGCTGAGTGCAAGGCCGTGATATTCTTGAATATCTGCTTCATCAGTGCCTCCATTCTCACCATCTCTATCATCAGTGTGGAGCGGTACTACTACATCGTCCATCCCTTGAGGTATGAGGTCAAGATGACCATCAGGCTGGCGGTTGCTGGAGTGATTTTCATTTGGGTCAAGTCTGTTCTCATCACTGTCTTAGCACTGGTGGCGTGGCCTCATGGCAACGGGGCCACCAGCGCCAGCCGCTGCACAGTCTACTGGAGCCCTGGGGCCCACAAGAAGGTTTTTGTGATCCTCTTCAGCATCACCTGCTTTATTCTGCCCACCATCATTATCCTTGCTGTCTACTCCAGCATCTACCGCGTGGCCCGGACTGCATCCCTGCAGCAGGCGCCTGTGCCGGCACAGGCAGTTGCGCCCAGACACCGATGTGACTCCATCGCCAGCCAAGTGACCATCCTCACTGCCAGGATCCTGATGCTGCCCAGGCTGATCCCAGATCGCCTTCTGGGAAGCAACAAGGCCATCCTCACCTTGGTCCTCATTGTGGGACAGTTCTTCTGCTGCTGGCTGCCTTTCTTTGCTTTCCACTTGCACTCCTCTGTCATTGTTGGCACTGTGGGTGGTGGGCATGGGGAGATGGGGGTCACCTGGATTGCCTACTCCTCTTTTGCCATTAATCCTTTCTTCTATGGGCTGCTGAACCGCCAAATCCGTGAGGAGCTGGCCCGGCTCCGGCGCAGCTGTCTAAACCGTCCTCTGGGTCAGGAGCTCTGTCTTTCCATCTCAGAGGCTTCTGTTCAGGAAAACTTCTTGCAGTTCCTCCAGAGAGCAACTTGCACACTGGAGACCCACACCAGCTGCATCAGCCCCAGCCCCAGGAACAGGCTGGACCAGACCACAACGGGCTTCCCCACCCCAGGTCAAGTTCCTGAAGAGGGCAGCTGAGGAGGAGGCTCTGTCCCACTGTGCTGGGCAGGAGACCTGCCAGGGACCCATCAGACCTGCTTGGACACAATCTCTTGGATTTGGACGAGTCCTTGTTCAGGTTTTGCCTCTTCTCTGAGCTTATGGTGGAAGATGATTTCTCTGCCGGGAGAAGGTAGCAGATCTGGGGAAGTCACATCTTTCTTCTGCAGGCTGGAATTGTCTCTGGCTCCACCAGCACAGCCCAGTTCCATGGATGGGCTCTCCTCAAGACATGGAATGCCAAGGGGCCCCTGCACAGGGGCAGAGGATGGGACACCTCCATCTCCATTGTCTCACTGGGAGCACTCCTGGCCAGCAGGGAAGAGCAGATGTCCCTTGCATCCTACCCAGGAGCAATGTTCCAGCTAATGCCACTAATATCAGTAACACCAGGGCCCTGAGCCCCTGCTGAGCCTGGATGGCAGGCATGGAGACCTCCATCCTTGGCTGTTTAACCCAAAACTAACGTCTGTGTGGAGGAGCTCCTGCTCCCTGTGACACTGATCAGGGGGACACACCCACGGGGCTGGCTCTGGCTGTGTCACTGTTTGTCCTGCTGGCATGGCAGCATGCAACGCCTGTGGCCATGCCTGGCCGTGCCCTCTGTCCCCCTCAGCTGGCAGTGGTCACCCCCCTCGGGGGGAACTGGCTGTCAGGGGGTCCATGCCAGGCTGTTTATGGACACAGCTGCCCAGCTGAAGCCTGGCCAGCAGTGCCACGTGCCAGCCAAACTGGGCTGCTGGCCAAGGGCATGCTGGGGTGGACATGGTGACACAGAGTGGTGGGGGATGGCTGTGTGGGGTGCCCCAGGGCAGCAGCAGCCAGAGGGGATCAGGAGCTGCTGTTCCCCTTCAGTCTCCTTGCTTTTGAAGGGCCTGGGGACACTCTCATGGGATCCCCAGTGCTAGAAAGGGGACTGGACCCTTTTGGGGAATGCTGTGGGGGTACATCACCCCCAGCCCACCCATGAAGGTCCCAGGGATGGTGTTGGCATAGTGGGTTGGAGATGTCCCTATTCCAGTAGTAACTGCAGGCCTGAGGGAAAACTGCCCTATGGCCTCTCTGACTGCTCCATGGCAGGGAGGGGCTCCAGGAAGAGCCCCAGAGAGATGGGGCTGAAGGCCAGCATCCCCCCTCTAGACAGAGGGATGCCCTTCCAGCCACCACCCAAGTACCCAGGGGCCGCCCCTGCTCTGGGGGAAGTCTCCACCCAGGGTGGGGAATATTATTATTATTATTATCATTGTTATTATTGTTATTTTCTTGTAAATTTTATCTTTTTATTAAACCATTGATAAGTTACAAAGGAGGAAAAAATATAGACTCATATATATACAGCATTTCCAAGCCAGCAGGGACTGGCCCTTGGATGGGGTTGCTGGGAGGCGATTGCCCCAGAGTGGCCCAGTGAGGGCCCCCACCAGAGCCAGTGGATGGGGGACTCCTGGAGAGGCCAGGCAGTCCTCACCCAGTGGGACCTGGCTTTTGGGTGCCAGATGGAGTGTGGGCATGAGCAGGGTAGCAGAGCAGGTAGGGTGAGGAGCAGGAGGCAGGGGTCCCACACCAGCACTGGGAGAAGGGACCCTAGGCCAGCAGGGACAGCCTCCCCACCCAATACCAGGACACATGGTCTCTGTGCAGAAAATCAGGGAGGGGGGCACAGCGCTGCTGGGATGGGCAGCAGGCAACGAAACAGCCCCTTCCTCCAGCGGACATCACCACCAGGAAGACCCTTCCCCTCCCTAGGGTGGGGGACATGGGGCACCTGGCAGAGGCTGAGGTCAGGGTGGGTGGTGGGAAAGTGCCCCTGCTACTGAGTAGCACCCTGGACGCCCTCGCCCACCCACCAGTGGGGTTCAGTAGGGCGAGAACTTCTGCCGGTCAGCTTTCTTGGTGCCGTTGGCTGCCGAGATCTTGGTCGTGTAGGTGGTGGTGCCGCCATTGGGACCTGCCACGGAGGATGGGGACAGTGCCAGGAAGGACACCGGCTTCAGGCCGATAAAGTTGGAGAGGGAGATGGCGTAGGGGGTGCCCAGCAGGGCTGGGGGGGCTGGGGCGACGGCGGGAAGTGCCGCACCGGAGCCTGGGGCGAGGGGCTGGGAGAAGCCCATGCCGAGGTCCATGGAGCCAGGGCCTGGTGGCACCTGGGAGGTAGATTTAGCCGTCTCTAAGCTGGGGAAGCAAGAGAGAAGGATGATGGTGAGTTCCATGATGACAGAGTGGTTCTCCCACTGCAACCTTAGGATGCAGGAACCGCGCGCCCCATCCCTTCTGGCACATGTCTCCATGGCACATCCTGGGTATCCCGCTGAGCAGGATTAAAAAGCTGGGGCTCAGATCTGGTGGGTCTCAGGTCCTGCACCTCAGGATCTCAAAGCACCACCCAGCTCATCCTTCCTGAGTATGCCATGGTATCCTCCAAAAGCTGCCTTGGGGTGCTGGAGAAGTGCCACCCCTCACTAGAACCCAGCATGTTTCCCCCTTAGGCTGACACCTACCAGGCTGTGATGAGGTACTGAGCCAGGGTGATGCTGACCGGGGTCCCTGTGATGGTCACGTGCCGCTCACTGGAGCCCTCGGTCTGGTTGCCAATCTTGATGTGGGCGCCCGACATCTGCCTGATCTCGCTGATCTTGCTGCCGTGCCGGCCGATGATGCAGCCGATGAGCTGAAAGGGCAGGGATGGGGTGAGCCAGGAGCAGCCAGAGCAGTCTTGCCAAGCAGGGAGCTCCCAGGGGCTCATCTGGACACACCCTACACCTCGGGGTGTTGGTGAAACTGTGGAAGGTGCTGGGAGGGCAGGGCACTGCTTTCCTTGGGCAGACCCTGCTTTTGGTCTCACTCAAGTCCCTCTAACTGGCATTGTGCCACATGTCAAGGCCATTCCTTGGCATTGGCCAAACCCTTTCTCCCTGTCCTGTGTTTCAGTTTCCCTTTTCTTCTGCCCCAGCTACTCCCTCCTGCTCCTAAGCTCTGGCAGAGCCTCCACTGTGTGGGCCAGTGGGTGCTGGCCTCTGCAAAGTGCCTCTGGGATGGGACACATGGGTGAGGACAGGCTGTGGTCCCCCTCGTCATTCTCAGACCAATACGTACGTCATTGGGCACCAGGAATTCCTGGGAGCTGCTCTGGGAGCTGGCATCCAGGCCTGGAGAGGGAGACAGGGATGTTAGCAATGGGGGGGCAGGTCTCCAGTAACTCTGTGCCCCTACCCCAGCCCCATACTGGGGTGGTCAGTGGCCGTGGGGACAAAACTGGAGGATCCCTAGGGAGAGGCAGGGAGGATGGGACATAGACACAAGTCATAATTGATGCTGGTACTCTCCCACTGCAGGACTGGGGAGCACTGGTGGGTGCAGGGACCCCAGCAAAACAATGACAGACATGCTGGGGGGGCTGGGACTGGAAAGGGTGCAGAGGATGGAAACCCCTTCATCAGGGCCAGGTGTCAGGGTGGATCAGGAGGGGCACTTGCACCCCCAGCCTTGGGGGGAGCATGGGAGATGCTCACCTGGCATCATGGTGGGTGCATGGCCCAGGGGGGCGAAGGGAAGCGCATGCCCTGACAGCTGCTGCAGCTTTGTCACCTGCCCAGGCAGTGCAAAGAGGAGGAAGGTGGTGTTACGGGTGATGGCAGAGGGTCCCCCATGCCCCAGTGCCTCCCAAGACAGGCATTCCCAGCAGCACCCATCCCAGTGGGCACAGACCGCACTGCCACAGGGACAGACTCACCTCTGCAGGCGAGACTCCGCTGTACTGGCCCTGCATGGAGAAGCCCTGGGGAGAGAAAAAAGGGGCATCAGTGGGGAGCCAGGTGGGGACCATTGTCTCAGGTCACTCCCGCCTGGGACAGAGACTACCCTGAGCCCACCAGAGTTTCTTCTTGCCGGCAGAGGCTGCCCCCCTAGCCACCTCATGCCCTTGGAGATGCTGTGGCCTCTTACCTGATTGGCAGAGAGCAGGATGGTGCCCAGGGAGAGACCAGGGTGGTAGGGTATGGTGGCCCCCTTCGGAGGCGACTGGAGACAGAAGGAAGGAGGTGGAGGAGATGAGAGATGAAGCTGAATGCCCCTGTAGCCCCAAGGACCCTCTGCCCCTTTATGCTCCCAGCAAGCTGGGCATGGCCCCCAGCACCACGAAGGCAGGGTGCTCCTAAGGGTTTCCACACAGGGGGACCCTGGTGTTTGGGTCCATATGGGCGTGGGAAGCCTTGGGAAAGGGGAGGTGGGTAGCAGATGCCCCCTGGGCTGGGCATGAGGCTTGGCAGGTACCTCCAGGATGACAGCGCAGATCTGCCTCACGCACTGGATGATGGTGTCCGGCACCCCTGAGACGGTGACAGCCCGTTCGGTGGAGTTGGGCAGCAAGTCACCAGCCACCTGCACCTGTGCCCCTGTGCTCTGCAGGAAGCAAAGAGAGATGCTGGCATTCCCCAACCACTCCCTGCCAGGGCTCAGCACCTCACACCTCCCCTGGCCCCCTCCTGAGCCCCCAGGGACCATTGCAGGACCTGCAGGGTGATGCTCCCTCTCCCGCATCACTTCCCTCAGCCCCTGTGGGGCTGTGGCACCCCCTACACCCAGGGCTCTGTGCCCCCAGGGGAAAAAGGGGATCCCACATCCAGGCTGCCCTCAGCCTCACCTCCCGGATCTCCCGGATCTTAGCTCCCGCCTTGCCGATGAGGGAACCGCATTGGCTGGCCGGGATGACGAGGCGCAGGGTCACCGGTGCTCTGCCTGCTGACACCCCATCACCCCCTGCTCCCAGGTCCTGTGAGGGATGTGGGATGCGGCGTCAGACCCCCAGGATCCCGTAGGTGGGGGTGCACCTGGCAGGGATGTAGGAGGGCTGTCTACCTCCTCCAGCTTGAAGGCGATCATGGAGACAGCGCGGAAGACGGCATCGGTGGAGCCGGTGATCGTGGTGATGCGCTCAGGGCAGGACCCTTCCGAGATAGTGATGCGTGCGCTGCTCTGGGAACAGTGTCACACCCCGTTAGGGATATCACAAGCCCTGTGCTGCATGACTTCCCTCAGGGATAGCCTCACAGGGGGAGATTGATGCCTTTGAGCCTGAGCCTTCCCCCTCGCACCTGCCCCAGGCAGCCCTCTCTGGGGTGCTACTTTGTTTTCCCTGGTTCCATCTGGGATTTAGGGGGCCAGACACATGGGAGCCACCAGGTACAGGCACGACAGGCAGCAGGACCTGGTAGCCCATCAGCATGCCCTTACCTGCTCTCGTATCCTCTTAACAGTCTCTCCTTTCTGCAGGTAAAGGAACAGGGTGGGTGGTCAGGTCCAGGGGAGCCAAGGGCTGGCAACACACAGGACCCCAAATCTTACCTTGCCGATGATGCTGCCGATCTCCTGCAAATGCAGACAAGAGCGGCACTGTCAGCAGGCAGCTCCCTGCCGGCCACATCCCTCCTCTGCCCACAGCCTGGCAACAGGCAGACCTTGCCCTAGGGACACTGGGTGACACTGGGGCATGGGAATGTGCCCCTCCCTGGATTAGGATGGGGAAAGAAATCCTTCTGGGAATGCTATTCCCAGGGTAGACTGGGAGCAGGGGAAGAAAACAGAGCATGGTGAGGAGCTGGAGCTCCAGCATGGCCCCTCACCCCAGGCATCGCTGAGCCCCCAGTGGCACTGAGCCCCCTGCCATTACCTTGCCATGCATGAGCATGCGGAGGGTCAGGGTGATGCTGAGCTCTGTCTCCTCGGGACTGCCGCCCACGTTACTGGCTCCGTCTGGCGATGCCATGGCGGGAGGGCGAGATGAGCCTGTGGAACATGGTGGTCTTCAGAAAGGGGGGATGCCCCAGCTAGCCCCCCACCCCCAGATCTACAGCTTGAGAATCCTACAGCTGGGAAATGGGGAAACTGAGGCAGGAGCAGCACTGGGCCCTCCTCTGGCAGGGGAGACTCACATGGCCCTATGGCACCCCACAGGCACCCTGCACCCCCAAAAGGAACCCGCTGCTGTGTGTCTGCCTGAGCTGCCTTCAGTCTGTCTTGCACAAAGCCAGGAACTGGACAGGTACAAGGGGAAGAGGCAAGGTGTGTGGAGCATGGCTGTGGAATAGGGTTCTGTTTGCAGATGCTTGCTGGAGTGGGGAGAGCAGAGGTGGCCCGGATGGTCTCACAGGCTATACAAGCCACCTTCTTTCTCCTCCCTTCTCCCTGCCCATGCGCAAAGCCCCAGGGGAAACTGAGGCTGATGGGGACCACCCCAACCAAACCACAGCACGATGCCCATTGACTGATGCTGCTGCACCCTGTCCCCTCCCAGAGCACCCTAGGGCCCCCCCGGACCCTGTTCCCGGGTGGCGGTGGGCGGCAGGGCCCCTGGGAGGAGGACAATTACTGTGTGTCCAGGCCCGGGTGGGCGGCTGCGGCACCGCTGGCTCCCGGCGAGCTGGGCGATGCCAAGCAGCTTTGAAACAAAGCACCCGTGTTGGGGCTGGGGCTGTGTCCGCGGGCATGGCGGGGGGGGGGGGGGGCGGCTATTTTAGGTGCTGGCAGGACTCGTCACCGCTACAGCACATCTCCTGCATCAGGGTAACGGGGGAGGGGGGGAGCGCACCCCCTAAGTGCTATGGCTCGCACCCCCGGGGTGGTTTGAACCCGTCTCCACCCTCCTGTTACCGCGGGCTGGAGAAAGGTGGAGAGACTGAAGAAGGGGAATATTCCCGTTCCTGATGCAGGGGAGCCTGAAGTGGGGACGAGGGGGAGGGATGCACCCTGCTGTAACCGCTGCCCGCGGCATCCGGAGCTCTGTGTGGTGCCGGCAGGGACGCGCAGCCGGCCAGGGTCCCCAGTTGCCCGGGGATGAATGGCAGCAGGAATCCTCCAGAGACAAAAGACCCCGCCGGGGGAAGAAGGACGAGGCTGGCGGTGGGACAGGGGGAACGCACGAGGGCCACGGGTGCCCCCCCCCCCACTGCCACAGACAAGGCGTGGGGGGTCTGCGGGCAGGGGGGTGCTCTCCCCTAGGTGAGCCAGGCTGGCAGGGACGCCAGAGGCCCCGGTGATGGGCACAGGCCACCTGCCATGGTGCCTGCCATTGGGACAGGCACCAAGCCGGGCACCGCCCGTCCTTCGGGGAACCTTCGGGTGGCAAAGGGAGGGGGGACGACAGGAGGAAGCCCCCACCCCGTCCCTAGAGAAACCTCTCTCTGCTCGCCCTCCCGGCCGCCCCAAGCCCTCTGGTCCCCGCGGGAAGTGGGGCCTGGCGGGTACCTTTCCGTGCGCCTCGTCCCTCCACCGCCGGCCGCCCCGCTCAGTGCCACATTGTCCCCGGCGGCGCCCAGTGACACCCGGGGCAGGAACAATGAGCCGCTTGACAGGCCAGGACCAAGCTGGCAGCCCCGGCCCCCACCCCGGTCCACGCCGGGGGCCCCCCTCGCTCTTCCCCTCTCCCACATCCCTCCCTCCGGGATCCTATTACAGCGGATAAGAGACACTAAAAGGAACAATGCACCCTGGGTAAGGCCATCTGCCACCGCTGGGGACATTCCTGGCCCCCCCGGCCCCCCTCCCTTTGGCTCACACATCGCCCCTCTTTGTAATGGCGTGTTTTTTTTCCTGGAAGCCGATCAGCTGGCAGGGCTCGAGGGCTCAAGGACACCGGAGCGGGCAGGGATGGGGCAGCTGGCACCCCAAGGCCCGCCGGCACCCCGGGCTGCTGCTGTGAGGTGGTGCCTGGAGGGGCAGAAGGCACCCCTGTGTGAGAGGGGTCGGGACAGCAACAGCGGACCTGAGCCATCTGGGGCGTCAGGGATGCTCCAGAGAGGGTTCCTGCCGTACTGCCAGGGCACGGACCAGCTCCTGCACCCTTGGCACTGCCTTGTGTCCCCCACATGGGCATCCCACACCCACAGAAAAGTGCCCCCCCCCCCATTACCTCCCCCACTAAATCCTCCTGGGCCCTGGCGTAAGCAGCTAAAGCCCAGGCAAGCTTGGGGAAGGGGGGGGCACTGGGGGGGCACCCTGCTGCCGGCTCCATCTGTGCCCCCGAGTGCCCGGCACAGCAGCACCAAAGGCAGAGGAGGCAGGTGGCAGGCAGGGGTCTTGTCCCTCCGTCTGTCAGGCCTCCCCGCCCGCCTCCTCATCTGTTCATGGCAGCCACTCATTGGGTAAATTGCCCCCCACCTCCCCAGGGTGCTGGGCGGATGCCGCCGTGGGCAGGAGCCTCCCGGGGCTGGCAGTTCCCTTTTAAGCCCTTGTGGATTACCCTGGACTTGGGTGTGTGCCAGGAGGGGTGGGAGGAGGAAGAGGAGGATGAAGAGGAGGCTGGCAGGCTGGGGACACGGCTGTCACTACCTTGGGGGACCTACCTGTCCCTGAACACAGCCCCAGGGCTTCCTGGGCACCCTCTGAGGTTCATGGGGGTCCTGTCAGAAGTGATGGGTGGGCTCCAGTGAGGCTGGCACTCACCCACCCACAATTCCCAAATGTATCATCCCTCAGGCTGCATCTTCCCTGCTGCCACCACCCAAACCTGTGTGGGACAGCAGCGATGGAGGTGGGGATGGGGGAAGGAGGTGGGAAAGGTGGAAAGGAAGGAGGACAAAGCTGGCAGGAAAGCAGTGGCAGAGGTTGGGGTTTTATTTGGTCCCAAGAGAGGTGAGCGCTGGTGTGGGCCCGTGCGGTGTGAGTGCCAGCTGAGCACCTGGGTTGGCACAAGGGTGCATGTGCGGGCAGAGGGGTGGGTGGGCTGGGCACATCCCCCTGCCCTGTGGTTCCATCCTGCTCATTTCAGCTGCTGCAGGAAGGCCAGGAGTCCATGGTGCCACTCATTGGGCTTGTCCAGGTAGCAAGCGTGTCCTGCACCCTGCAGCATCAGCACCTGGTGCTCAGGGAGGTGCCGCAGGTTGTTCAGGCTGGTCTGCCCCAGCTCCACGTCCTGGTCCCCGTACACTATCAGCGTGGGGGTCTGTAGAGGGAGAACGCACCCTAAGCCTGCAAGTGTCACCCAGGCACTTGCTCCTCCTGACCAGGGACACCCTGGAGGGGAGACACTTGCCCTTCTCCCCCATCCAGTATGACAAAGGGAAACTGAAGCTCAGATTCCTGGGTCTCCAATTGTCCCCTCTTTCCCTCCCAGTACCTCACATTTACATTTCTTCATCATCACATTCCCCTTTTTCAGTGGCAATTGGCCTGTTTGGCCTTTCCCCAGCCCAATGCTGGTACCAAGGTCCCCTCTTCACCATCCCCCTCCCAGTTCCCTGACCTCCCCAGTGCCCTTCCAGGCCGTACTTTGATCTGGGCATACTGCTCCGCCGTGAATTTCTCCGTGCAGATGGGTGCCACAGGTACATAGGCCTTGAACAGGTGGCTGTGCTCTAAGAGGAAGGGCAGCGAGTACATGCCACTGAGCGATGGGCTGATCACCACAGCTGGACCCAGGCCCAGAGCCTCCGAAACTGCCTTCAGGAACGCTGCCGGTGCTGGCTGGCCCACGGGCGCTGGGGCCACGGCATCCTTCGAGCGCCCCAGCCCTGAATCATGGGAGACAGAAGTGGCCCTGTCAGGCTCCACGCTGCCCCGGTGACTAGGAGAAGCCAGCATGGCACAGCACAGCAGGACACCGGGGTTGCCATCCTGGCACCACAAACCGGTGGCTACCCCACCTGACTCTAGGGCTGTGCTCACCACACCTTACCCGGCAGGTCGATGGCCACGGCTCGGTAGCCGTTCTCGGCCAGCGTGGCGAGCGTCCCCACCTGCAGCCAGGTTTCGGAGGAGAAGCGGATGCCATGCAGCAGCAGCACTGTCAGCTTCGGCACCGCCTGGGCTGGCTCAGCTTGGCGGTAGAAGAGGGTCTGTCCTTGCACTGTGACGGTGCTCTCGGTGATCCGCGGGGTGGCCATGCCTGGGGGCCGGGGGGCTGTTCAGTGGGCTGAGAGGTGGGAACGGGAGGGCCGACAGGCCTGCTGATGCTGTCGAGGCCCGGCGGTGGCAGGACCTCTTCACCATCATGGGGGGTATGGGCTATGGGCTCCCCCCACCGGCATCACCTTCACTGCGGTGGCAACAGCGGGGTCACTGATGTGCCAGGCGGGCTCACGGGCCCGCCCCTGCCTTAGTTTCCCCATCCAGCGCTGGGCCTGCAGCTCTTACCTGCTGCTCCACGCACGGGGCCGGCCGCCTCTAGCCTCTTCCCCGCCGCACCAGGGGACTGGGGGTGCCGCGCCCCGGGGCCAAAGACCGGCGGGGCGGGCGAGAGAACGGCGGCACCGCCCCATGGAGCGCAAGGTCCGGGGCGGCCCCGGGAACCGCTGAGGCCCCGCCGGGCCGGGCCGGGCCGGGCCGAGCCCTGCCAAGCAAAGCGGAGCTTCGCCGAGCGCAGCCGAGTCTTGC
>VZRV01001391.1:144700-169101 GCA_013398115.1 Falcunculus frontatus | reverse complement strand
GGGGGCGGCGGGGCCGGGGCCGAGCGGGGCCGCCAGCGGCAGGCGGGGGCTCGGGCTGTGCCGGAGCCGAGCAGAGCAGCGGGGCCCGGGACCTGCCCTCCCCCCCGCAGCAGCGGGTCTGGGTCCCGCAGCTCCGCGCTGCCGCTCTCCTTCTCCAGCGGGAGCGGAGATGCTGCTTGCCCGCAGCCGCCTGGGGCTGCTGCTCCTCGGGGCGCTCCTCGCTTTGCTCCTGTACCTCTTGCTCCCGGCCGCCCGGCGCTCACGGCCTGACGAGGGGAAGCGGGGTTGGCGAGCGGCCAACGGCACCGTGCGGACGGGGATGGCTGCGGGAGAGCCCCCCGTGTTCTACAGGGAGGTTCCCGCAGCAGCTGCCGGCCCCGGGAGGTGGGTCAGCCCGCTGGCAGGTGGGGGGTGGCAGGCCCTGGGGTCGGTCTTCACCAGCTCCCGTGGTCGCTGGACGCTGCAGGCATGGCAGCCTTTCTGAACCCCTTCCCACCTGTCTCCCCCCACGCAGGCCCGATGTCCTGTTCCTACATGGCCAGGCGTTCACCTCCAAGACGTGGGAGGCCTTGGGCACGCTGGCGCTGCTCGCTGGAGAAGGCTACCGTGCGGTCGCAATAGATCTGCCCGGTAGGACCATGGCACTGCGCTTAGCTGATCCCTTTGGGCAGCTCCAATCCTTCGCCTTAGTCACTGCTGGGCTCTGGAACTCTTTAGGGAGGGCTCTGGATAGCTACTGGTGATCCCTGGGGCAGTGTGCTCGGGATTTGTCGCTGTCCTGGGGCATTGATGGCTGTGACTGTACAACCCTGGGGCTTGATCAAGTGTCCATTTTTTGCCAAGCCATTGAACCCTGGTGAGGAGAGACCACTGCAGGCTGCACAATGCCCCCTGACCATCCTATGCCGTCTTCCCCATACCAGGCTATGGGGATTCGCCCCCAGTGGAGATGGTGGTGACGGCACAGGGCCGGAGGACTTTCCTGGACCATGTCCTCCAGGAGCTGGGCATGCAGAAGCCAGTTCTCGTCAGCCCCTCCATGAGCGGCCGCTTTGCCCTGCCCTTCCTCCTGGCGCACGGGGACCGGCTGGCCGGCTTCGTGCCCATTGCACCTGTGGGCACCAAGGACTACACTGCTGAGCAGTACCGGGGGGTCCAGGTGGGTTGTTGCGCTCTTGGGGGCTGTCCTGGGTACTGGTGAGTCGTGTGAGCCAGCTGGCTGCAGGATGATGTGGAGGGTGGCAATGTTTTGGGGTGAGTGAGGGGGACCTGTGCCCCCCAGCTCATGGGGATGCTGGCACCTGCCTCCCCTCAGCTTTGCAGCCTCCCGTGGTGACCGATGGAGGTGGGCACAGCCCAGGGGAGTGTGGTGGCCATTTACTCCTCTGACAGCTGCTCTTCTTTTCTCTCTCCCGTTACCAAGACGCCCACCCTGATCCTGTACGGTGACCGTGACACACGCCTGGCTCCCCAGGCCCTGCAGAACCTCCAGCACCTCCCTGAGCATCGTGTGGCCGTGCTGCCCGGTGCTGGCCATGCCTGCTACCTGGACAAGCCCGAGGATTTCCACCGGGCCCTGCTGGGCTTCCTGCACCAGCTGAAGTGAGCGCAGCCTCCTCCCTGCCAAGCAGAGGGCGTCCGAGGGATTGGGAGACACAGACAGCTGGCCTGAGGGGTGCTGTTCCCTCTTGGGGTAGCCCCACGGTGGCAGGGGTGGGGACTGGAGGTGTCCCTTGCTGACAGGACAGGCTGTCGTCTGTCACGAGGCCAATAAACTGATGCTGCTCTGGTTTCTGCGTGTGTCCCCAAGCGCCGCGGGGCTCCTCGAGCTCCAGCCCCATCTCTCTGCCCCTAGTGTGGGGCCAGGAGGGTGCCCTGTGCCCCTTGCGCGCACCCGGCCCCTCCTGCGCCCCCCGCTCCTCCCCTGCCCGCCCCTGCCCGCCTCCTGCCCGCTGCTGCCGGCGGGGCGGAGCGGAGCGGGCGGAGCGGANCCCCTCCTCTACCCCCCTGCACCCCCTTGCCGTACTGTTTTGCTCCCCTAACTATGGTATCTTGCACCCCCTGCACTCCTAACCACGGTATCCAGCACCCCTCTGCCCTTCTGCCCATGCTGTGCCTGCACCCCAATAACGCAACTGCTGCAGCCCCTAACCACGGTGCCCTGCCTGCCTTCTGCTTCACCTCGTACCCTCTAACCACAGTACCCCTGCAGCCCCTAACCACGGTGCCCTGCCTGCCTTCTGCTTCACCTCGTACCCTCTAACCACAGTACCCTTGCAGCCCTACCCGTGGGACCCTGCACTGCCCACAACTCTAACCATGGTGTCCCTGCATCCCAGCTGCAGTACCCCTGCACCCCACTGTGCCCCCTTCCTGCACCCCAGCCATGGTACCCCTATACCCCACCTGTGCCCCTTTGCACCCCCAGCCACGGTGCCCCTGCACCCCTAACCACAGTCCCACTGCACTCCTCATAACCTCTTTGCACCCCTTGCTCCCACACACCCCCCAGTGTTCCCCTTCACCCCTCCTGCTGAACCCCTGTGTGCCCCTAAGTACCTCACATCCTCCTGCTCCTCCAGCCACCCAGCACCCCTCAAACAGCTCCCACAGTACCCTGTCACCTTGTGGCCCCCCAGTACCTCCATCCTCTGTTAACACTCAATCCCCCTTCACCACCCCCATTTCCCTGCACCCCCAGAGCCTTTCCTTGCAGCTCTCCTGCACCCCCTAGCCAGGCAGTAGCCCCCTTTCCCTACCTGCACTCCTTTACACCAGCATCCCGCCTTCCCTGCCTGCATCCCCCAGCATTCCCCCAAACCTCTAACCTCTGGCTAATCCCGACTACCATGTATCCCTACCCGACATACCCCTCTTCCCCTCTACCCTTCTTCATATTCCCCCATGTAGTTGCCCCCCTTTCCTCCCAGCTAGCCCTTCTCTGGATTTCACCCCTTGCCTGGGCATCACAGCCTGTCCTGGCACTGTGTTTGGGGCAGGAACATGTGTTTTGGGGGAAAAACGACAGGACAGCGTGGGGGGCACACCCCTTCCTGCCCTGTACCTACGTGGGGGGGATTTCTCCCATGGTGGCAGTGTCCCAGGAGTCGCATGGGGGAGACCTTTGCCCCATCTCCCTTTGGTTTCTGTGACAACCGAGCATGCTGGCGGACTTTGGAGGGGCCGGTGGGTGATTAACCATCTTGCAGCTCTTTCCCCAGGGCTTTGCAGCCCTGGTCCCAGACATGGCACCTGGGAAGCCCGGGAAGAGCACAGGGGCCTCGGAGAACCCCTCGGTTACGCTTTTCCGGGAGTACCTGAGGATTGACACTGTCCACCCTAAACCTGACTATGGTGAGGATGAGGGGACAGGATGGGGAGCCATGTGGGGAGCCAGAAATGCAGCTTTGCAGCTCTGATCTTTGGACCCAGGTGCCCAAGTCCTGTGCTGGGGATGTTTTGATTGTGGTGTTAAGGAGCAAACTCCTTTGTGCCTTATCTCTGCTGGTGCCTTTGGTTGGGGCAGGGACATCTCAAGTGCCCTCAGAGCTGCTGTTTGCTTCTTCCAGTCCCGTGCCCCTTGCTCCCCTTTCCATGCTGCCCTGGCTCTGGGATTGGTGATCTCCTTCTGTTAACATTTATGTCTTCCCACTAAAGTACATTTTATTGGTGAGGAGCTCCCAAAACTCTACTGGAGAAACATTCCCCCTGAACTCACCGCCTTTCAATTTTTTTTTCATACTTCCAAAGTCCTCACGTCAAAGGGATGGATGGTGACGAGCTGCTCCTGTCCCTACTCATGGCTACTTCTTGTGTTCAGGACCTGCAGCACCTGTCCTCTCTTGTCACCTCTTTCCTTAGTCTGGGAACCCCACAGAGCCTTGGGGTCCATGGGGGGTTGCAATGAGAGACCCCGCTGTAACTCTGGGTATCCCCACTCTTCCCCAGATGCGGCCGTCCGGTTTCTGGAGCGTGTCGGCACTGAGCTGGGCTTGGCCTGCCAAAAAGTGGAGGTGAGCAAGCTGAGGAGCAGCCTCCAGTCTGCCCCCCATCCATCCATCTATCCACCTGTGCTTGGGTCCTTAGTGACCAAGATGTTCCTCTGCCTGCCCCAGAGCTGGACAGGAGTGAATCCCCTCTGCCTGTAATCCCCTGCTGACCTGAGCCCTTCCTTAAGCCAGTATTCCGGCTGTTCCCTGCTGACCTTTGCAGCTGCCTGTGCTATGATTAGCTGGGGACCTGGCAGGGTCACGTTGGCTGGGGCCATCCTTCCTGCTGGGTACTGGCTGTCCTGGGAGACTCCCAGGCACCAGGGGAAGATGCTGGGTTTGAAGATGCTGGGTTTGTCTTCCCTCCTCTGAATTGCAGCCCGATTTGGCACCTGCAGCTGGGCTCTGTCCGGCTGTGGGGGTTCAGGCAGCCCTGCTCCCTCTCTCAGTGGAGAAAGGGATGACATCCAGAAACTTTTCTGGGTGCCAGGTGGCATCCAGAAACTTTTCCCAAGCTGATGCTTTTTGGCTCCAGCCTGCTGGTCCAAGCCTTTCTATCCCCATCGTGGACCCTGGTGACATCCTGCCTTCATCCCACAGGTGTGCCAGGGCCGTGTGGTGCTGATCCTGACCTGGCAGGGCACAAACCCCCGCCTGCGCTCCATCCTCCTCAACTCCCACACTGATGTCGTGCCTGTCTTCGAGGTGCTGGCACAGGGCAAGGGGTGGGAAGGGCATGGAGGGGAGGATGGGGTGGATGGGAGCTGGTGCCTTCTGTGCCCCTCTGCCATTGTGGATGGTCTTCCCTGCAGGAGCACTGGACCTACCCACCCTTCGAGGCAGTGAAAGACTCACAAGGCAACATCTACGCCCGGGGTGCCCAGGATATGAAGTGCGTCTCCATCCAGTGAGTGGAGGGCTCTGCACCCACTGGGTGGGCACGGTGCTGGTGGTGTCTCTGAGTGATTCAGGACAGGATGCCACTATCCCCAGGGTCCCTGGGGCCAGAGGTGCCACCGCTTGACCTGCCCTGAGGTGGCTCAGAGCACACAAGCCCCTCACCTCCACGATGACCGGACACTGTCTTTCCTTGCAGGTACCTTGAGGCCATCCGGAGGCTGAAGACAGAGGGAAAGTCTTTTGCCCGCACCATCCACCTCACCTTTGTGCCTGGTGAGTCCCCAGGCTGTCCCCTCTCAGGAGGTACAGAAGGGGCTGGCAGCTGGGTGGTGCTCTGGAGTCTCCCATGGCAGCCAGGCACCACCCAGCCAGGCTCTCCAGATTCTGACCTCCCCTAGCTCAGGACTGGAGAGGTTTCCATGTCTGAGGACATCGGGTGTGCTGATGGCATCCAGGCTGGCATGGAAGGAGGACTAGAGGAAGGTGGGCTGGGGCATGCCCCATTGCCTTCCTCCATGCCAGACTCTCCCCCACAGATGAGGAGGTGGGCGGACACAAGGGCATGGAGATGTTCGTGCAGCGCCCCGAGTTCAAAGCGCTCAACGTGGGCTTTGCCATGGATGAGGGTGAGTGGTGGTAGGGCTGGGACAGGGACATGTCTCCTCTTGGCACACACTCCTCTGCCTGTTGGCATCACTCCCCAGGCACCAGCATCCCACATGCTTCCAGGGACCCCCTTGGGGGATCCTTCCCCTGGGCAGTGATGCACACGGTGCCAGTCTGGAGGGAAAATGCTGCCAGGACAGAGCAGAGGGGGCACATCGTGGCACCCTCATGCCCCACTGACTCCCTGTCTGTGTCCACCACAGGCCTGGCCAGCCCATCTGACACCTTCAGTGTCTTCTATGGCGAGAGGAGCCCATGGTGTGAGTATCTGTGTGTCCACTGCCCTGCCCCTGGCTCTCCTGGGCGCTGGGGCACTGGTGCTATCCCAGGCTTTCTGCTCAATTCTTCCCTCTACACCTACTGCTGCAGGGATAAAGGTGAAGTGCATGGGTAGCCCCGGGCATGGGTCCCGCTTCATCAGCAATACGGCTGCTGAGAAGATGGTAAGAGAGGGGGTACCCCCTGTGCACCCCCCGTGCTGCCCTGGGCTGCCAGGCCCCTGCCCATGGGGCTGGTCCTCACCCGCTGCCTTTCCCTCCCCAGCACAAAGTCATCAACTCCTTCCTGGCCTTCAGGGAGAGCGAGAAGCAGAGGTAGGAGATGGGCAGCAGGGTGGCAGTGGCTTAGTTCAGTCCGTGAAGGGGGGGTCCTTGGGATCCCAAGCCAGGCTGTGATCTGGCGCTGCTGCCCTGTGCCTCAGTTTCCCATTTTGGGTGACGGCAGGGTGGGGAAACACTTGTCCCCAGGGGGCAGATAGTGACTCTCCCTTGCATCTCCCAAGGCTCAAATCCGACTCAAGCCTGACCCTAGGGGATGTCACCTCTCTCAACATGACCATGCTGGAGGGGGGTGTCTCCTTCAACGTGGTGCCCTCTGAGATGGCCGCCAGCTTCGACATCCGCATCCCACCCACCGTGGACCTGAAGGTGGGCACCATGCCAGCCCCACCCAGGAGAGGAGTGGGATGAGGGTACCCTGCTCACACCTCTCCTCTGGTCTCTGCCCCAGGCCTTCGAGGAGCAGGTGGCCACCTGGTGCCGCGGTGCCGGGGATGGTGTCACCTATGAGTTTCACCAGGTGAGGGATCTCAGCCATCTGGGCATATGGTGCCTGTCCCTCCCCTGCCAAATGCCACCCCCTTGCCCCTTCATCTGCCCTCTCCCTCTGTCAGAAATGCATGGACCAACACATCACCTCCACCGAGGAGTCAGACCCGTGGTGGAAGGCCTTCAGTGGGGTCTGTAGGGACATGTAAGTATTGTCCCCAGGAAGAGTGGGACCCTGGCAGGGACATCCTCTGGTGGAAGCCAGTGGTCCCTGGGGGTCTCTGGTGTCATGTCAGGGGCTGGGATGGGGAGCCCTGTGATGTGCCAAAGCATCTCCCTGTTGCCCCCCAAAAGGGATGGGATTGAGTGTCCCTCAGGGCTGAGGGATGTCCTGGGACAGTCTCTTTGCCCATGGGGTGTGAGGGGGACAGGGGACTTGGCTGGCCCTGTGCCCGTGCTGACACAGGGTCTCTCTTGACAGGAAGCTGCAGCTCAAGCTCGAGATCTTCCCGGCTGCCACTGACAGCCGCTACATCCGAGCGGTGAGTGCGATGCCAGCCCGAAGGCCTGCAGCCCCAAGCAGGAGCTGTGTCCAGGTGAAGTGGGGCACGTGGTGCCCATGCCAGCTCTGACCTCACCCTGTGCCTCCCCATCTCCAGGCAGGACACCCTGCTATTGGCTTTTCGCCCATGAACCGCACCCCAGTGCTGCTGCACGACCACAACGAGTTCCTGAATGAGCAAGTCTTCCTGCGGGGCATCGAGATCTACGCCCGCCTCCTGACTGCCCTGGCCTCAGTGCCCCCGCTGCCCGCCGAGGGCTGAGTGCCCGGCGAGGGGCAGGAAGGGGGTGCCAAGCAGAGAGAGCCAAGGCTTTAAAAAGAGGGGCAGGGCTGGGCACAGCAAATACCTGCTAGCCTGCTGGTGATGCAGATGGCATCGTGCCACGTTGGCTGTGTTCAGGGCTGGCCTGATGGTGACACCCAGGGGGTTGTGTCCCCCTTGGCCAGGTGCCAGCAGAGCCTCATGCCCAGGTGCCTCCAGGCTTTCCTGGTGTTGTCAGTGCCTCCCCCTGTCCCTGTGCCATCTCTGGCTGCACTGGCTGGGCGGTGAGGGGCTGGCCAGTGCCCCACTCTGCCTGCCCATGCCTCGTCCTGCCTCCCTGCCGACTTGCTGGGGGAGCTGGGGCCGGTGCTGCCCACCCTCCCTGTCAATAAATCTCCTTGGTAAGTACATCCTGGAGCAGGGCAGTCTGTCTGTCTGTCTGTGATGGTGCTGCCCGCGGGGTCTCACCCAGGCGCTGCGGATTTCCTCACGCAGTGCCGTTTGCTGGGGTTCTTCTCCTCCCCTGGGCTCATTGCCTGCATGACAGCAGTGCGGGCAGGATCCTGCCCGGGCAGGCTGAGGGGCCTCTGCTCCTGATCAGCCTCAGGGGACTGGTGCTGGGGTTCATCCTGCTCCTTCCCTCTCTCCCTGCCGAGCTTCTGCCGCTCCTGCAGACCCTCTGGTCAGGGCAGGCAGCGTGCGGGTCTGGGCAGGCAGCTCCGCTTACCTGCCAGAGCTGCCATCGGCTGCATCTCCTCCTTGCTTGTTCCCAGCCCTGTGTGGCTCCCCAGCACCCCGGGGTGTGGGATCTGTCCCAGCCATGCTGTTCCTTGGGGAAACCACGGGCCTGCTGAGCAAATTAGGGTGGTTTTACCCTGCTCAGGAGACTTGCAGAGCTGCTCCATTACAAAAGGTTGGGGGATGAGCCAAGGCCCCCCAACCTCCCGACCTCTCTTTTAATGAAGAAAGCTGGTGGAACCCTCGGGGGGCTGGGGATAATGAGGCTGCCCCGTGCCGGGCTGGGAGAAGAGATGAGGCTGGTGGCAATGAAGCACTGAGGGAGAAACCATCAGTTCCTCAGCTCCTTCCCCTCCATCCAGTGCAGGGGGAAATCCAAGGGTTTTGGATGCGGGACACACCTGCCTGTGTGATGAGGCTCTCAGGGGAAGCCGGTGTGGATTCTCTGATGTCTCATATGACCGCATCCCCTGACCTCACAGCCCTGGAGGAGGATGGCATGGGAGTAGTGTGGGTACCATGGGGTCCTTGCTGTCTGGGATCCCTGCCCAGGCTGTTGGCACCTTTGCAGGCAGACAGCAGTGCATCCCCTGCCCTGTGGGTGTGCCAGGACTACGTGTGGCACCCTGTGCCCCCCCCGACCCTGCTCAGTCCCCTGCCCCAGCTGGCCTGCTGTCCCCAGCTTGCCTGGCACTGAGATGGGACCTGGCAGCTGTGTACTTGCTGGTGCTTGGAGATCACACCACGCTGAGCATCCTTCTCGCAGGGCAGGTCTGTGTGCCCTCTCCTACTCCAGGAGTGCGAGGCTGGAGGACCTCAGCTTCCCTCCCTTGCTCCCCATCCTCAGGGATGAGTCCGAGGTGCTGGCAGGGTCACCTCTTGGGAAGGGGAATACAGTGAAGTCTAAAGCGTTGCTGGCAGGGGACACTTCGGGGGTGTGCGGAGTTGCCGGGATCCCCCCGGGAGATGGGGCCGTCCCCCCGCGCATCCCCGCCGCCCAGAGATGGGGTATGGCGGGGCCGGGCCGGGGCGGGCCGGGGCGGGCCGGGGGCGGTCGGATGTCGGTCCCATAAAAGCTCGGTGCCACCGGCGGCCGCGGGCGCGGCGGCGGGATGCGGGCGGCGGTGGCGGTGTCGCTGTCGCTGTGCTGGCTCTGGGCGGCGGGGCACAGCCTGCCCCGGCTCCGCCTGTCCTACCGCGGTGAGACGGGCCGGGGGCACCTGCTGCGGGCCGGGGGGGGCTGTCCACGGAGGGGTGTCCTCAGGGTCCCCCCTCCGGGGGCCGGGTGGGGGCTTGGGGAGCCTCAGCTGAGGGCGCCGCGCCAGGAGTGCGGGGTTTTTTTGGTGCGGTTGGTGGGCAAATTGTGCTGGGGGCTCGGGCTGGGCTGGGGTTTCGGTGGGGGGCTGCTCGGCACCCTCCGCTCCCCATGCGGGACGTGGGGGTCCCCCGAGAAGAAGGAGGAGGAGGAGGGCAGCCGGGTGATGGGGACAGGGGATGTGCCGCCGGGCTCCGCGCCAGCCCCGTCGCTTCCCACGGAGGATCGTCTCCCACGTGGAATGCGGGGAAACTGAGGCACGGCGGTGTTCTGGCCCCGGTACGCTTTGGCTTGTGTGCTGGGGGGGTGCTGCGGTACGTGGGTGGTCCCCCGGTGTGGTGGGCGCTCAGCATCCTGCCCTCGGCTGCGTAGAGGGGTCCCCGGGCTCCTCCGAGCCCCGTGGCGCCGGGGTGCGGGTGCTGGGGTGCCGGGATCCCTCGGGGGGCTGCGGGGGCAGTGCTTGGTTTTAATTAAAACTCTCCTTGTGATCCTGCTCTGGCTCGCCGCATCCCCCGCTCTGCCAACCTAATCCACGGGCTGCTCCAGCCAAACTTGACAGAGCCTGGGGCACCCCAATCTCCTCCTGGCCTCAAAGCAATGAACCTGCTCTTAAAAAAATTAACATAAAATAAATTACATAATATATATCTTCCCCCTTCCCAGAAAGGGGGGAGGCCTGGCAGCCCAGCACTTCCAGAGCCCCGGGAGCTGCGGTGCCAGGGAAAGTCTGCTCCTCTGCTGCCTGGGCTAGGGGTTCCCGGGTCTGGCTGCATCCCCTGCTCTGTCCTGGGGCACAGTAGGTGACCCCAGGGGCTGCCTCTCTCTTGAACGGGAAACTGAGGCATGCAGTGCCCCCCACCCCTTATCCTGGGAGCCCGGGATGGCTCATGGCTCTGCCCCGTGATGCGATCCGGTGTTCTCAGGTTGGATTTGGCAGCCGAGCGAGGAGATTTGGGGTCTCAGCAGGGGTGAATCGTGGGGCTCAGGGTCTGGCTCAGTGTCTGATCCGCTCCAGTGCAAAGTCCAGCCGTGCGGGGCCGTTTCCCAGGTGCGAGGAGCTGCCCGGGGCGGGGTGGAAGCTCCTCAGCCTCCCACGGGGAGTGAGCCACCTTTGGAAGTTTGTTGGGTTTTGTTTTTTTTTTCCTTAAGCTGATTATTCCATTCGTCTTCCAAATTGGAAACAGAAACTGAAATTTCCCATGAAACAAATTCTGCCACCGCCTTCTCCCCGGGGGAAGAAAAAAAAAAAAAGAAAATTTCAATTAAAGACATTAAAGCCTCTGAAATTAAACCCGTGGTGAGCTGAAGCTGTTTGTGCAGAGCTCCTCGACCTGGGCTCTGCGTGGCTGTGAGGTGACTTTGGGGGGTGACAGGGACAGGCGTTGTGCTGTGGGTGCAGGGGTGGCCGTGTACCCAGCTCTCCCTCACACTTCAAGCCACTCTTTTCCTTTTGTTTCGACTTCCAACAGTGGCTCATGTAAGAGGGGAAAGAGCACTTTGCTGTTGTGTGGAGTGGAAGCATTGCAGCCCACCCCTGTGCTCTTTGCTGTCCCTCCCGAGAGACCCTCACTTGTGGGGTGGCTCCCGTGGGAGCCCCACCCGGGGTAAAGGTGTGCCAGGGATGGATGGGGCACGGCAAAGGGCTGTTCCCTGGGGAGGTGAAGAGGAAGGAGCCCTGAGCCAGTGTAACCCGAGGCACAGGAGGAATTCACCAGGTCTGGGGGAGAAGGGGAAGCCTTGCCTGAAACAATAAAAGGAGCCTGCCGACTTGGCCAATGTTGTTCTGAGCTGGGAAAATATTATTGCTAGGCAAGAATAGAAGGAGACGACAGCATTTTCCTGGGCTGGATCCGGCGATACGGGAGGACCTGATGCTGGGAGGACACAGGGAGGAGGGTGCCAGACTGGGTGGAGGGGCCAGCAGTGCCTGGAACCAGCTCTACTTGCAAGCATAGGGGTCTTCCTGACGAGGATGGAGCCGCTGGGGCTGTATCCTCCGTGCCACTGGCATCACCAGTTAGGGCACTGGGACTGCCCTTGAGCAGGGATGGGGTGTGTGATGGGGTGAAGGTGTCTGTTGTCCCCTGCTGGGGATGGACCTTGTCTCCCTTGCAGGCCCTAGAAGAGGCATTTCCCACCAGGATGGGGCATTGTGTTGCTGGTCACCTCCTGGCTGGAAGTGACAAATGTCCCCCCAGCAAGAGCAGGACTTTGCACCCCAGTGTCCTGACCTGTGCCAGCTGGGCTTGTCCCAGCACCACCTCCCCTCTCATGGGGACACGTGTGGGAGACGCTCAGGCTGGGTGTTTCCCTGGGGTCAGCAGCAGTGGCTGGCAGTCTTCCGGGCTGGAGGGTGTTTGGGGACAGAGCTGTGCTCATCAATGGCTCTTTGTCCTCCTCCTCCTTCTCTGTCTGGCAGTCACAGTGGCCTGGCCTGGGGTCGGGATGGGTTTTCAGAGCCCCGTGAAGCTGAGCCATTCCCTCTGGCCTTCTCCCTCTGGCAGCTGTGGCAGCTGTGTGGTGCCACCGTGCTGGCTCGGTGACCCTGAAAGTAATTTCCCACTGGAAACCAGTCGAGCCACTGCCCCTGTGTCATTGTCACTGTGAGGGTCCCCTTGGCATCCCACGAGATTCAGCCTTGGACCCGCTCTGGGGGCTTTGACTGTCAGACCCTGTTGCTTTGGGATGTGATGTCCATCCCTGGGATGCAGCCTGCCCATCCCAGGGATGCAGTGCCCCCATGCTGGTGCCTCTCCCCAAGTGCCTTGTTTGCACTGTGGAGGAATCCTCCCCGTCAGTGAGTTCTGGTGGCGGTGGCAGTAGCAGCCTTTGTGTGGCAGTTTCCCCATGGCACTGGCTGTGTGCCTGCTATTGTGTCCTTGGCTGGCACCCAGCAGGAACAGGACCTGCTTTCTGCCCACGCCGTGTCCGGTCTCACCACCATCCCAGCCCTGTGTGAGCCCAGCCTGGGGCTGATGGCACAGCCCAGCTTGCGGTGGCATGGCCACCATAGGAGTCTGGGGTGGTTCAGCCAAACCTTGCTGGGGGTGGCAACCTTTCCTGGGACCCTGCTGCTTGTTGGCTCTGCAGCTTTGTCCTTGGGTGGCAGGGAGAAGAGCACTCCAGCCAGGTTGAGGCTGGGATGTCCATGCCTCCAGGAAGGGATGGTGACAGATGTTGCAATCCAGAGTGGCTGTGAGTGGCTCTGCTGACTCCAGGACAACTCCATGATACTCAGAAGCAGCAGCTCAGAGGAACCTTTGGGGGTGGGATGGCTCTGCTGATGCTTTCATCTCTTCCTGGCAGAGCTTTTAGGCACCAACCGCTCCGTCCTCTTCTTCGGTCACCGCGGCTTTCTGGGCTTCCGCTCCCTCTACCTGGATGAGTATCGTGACCGGCTCTTCATCGGGGGGAAGGATGTGCTCTACTCCCTGCTCCTGGACGGGGCCAGTGTAGATGCCAAGGAGGTGAGCTGGGTCCTGCTGAGCACCCTGGGGTCTCTGTCCCCACCCTGGCCCCCTGTGGACCTGTTGGTGCCCAACTGGGCCAGGCAAAGTCACTCTGAAACAAGACCTGCCCTGGGGATGGCCACATCTCAAGTGCCTCAAAATTATTCCATAAACTTGTAGTGCCTGGGAAGAGCAGGCTGGCTGTGGTGTCTGGAGGGCAATTAGCTGGCAATTAGTCATGATCACCAGCCTAGGAGACTGGTGGTGCAGCCCACCAGTGATTCCTGGGTACTGAGCATTGTTTTGGACCCCACTCTTCTAAAAAACTGCCATTGCGAGATTGAGTGCTGCTCATCCCCATCTGGGCATCCTCTTCACAGGCCAAATATTCAGCTGAAAGCCTGCAGAGACAAGGAGCTAAAGGGATCCATCACTGCAACACGTTGTGCCAGGGTTCAGCTGGCAAAGCCCCCAGACCTCTCCTGCTTCCTTGGTGGGAGAGGTGATGGACCAGAGTGATGGTGCTGGGTGGTGGCTCCCCTCTTCTTTCACCCTCTCCACTCTGACTTTTTGTTTTTCAAACACAGCTCTGAGCTGTTTCTAGCTGAAGAAAGAGGAGAAGGAAATGAAGTGCCCCTTGGCGTGCTGGGTCACTGCGGTGGGGTCAAGGGCTTGTGTACCCAAGCTGCCCTTGGTCTGAGAGCTGCTAAAGGCTGTGGGGGACATGGGCTCCATCACTCCTGCTGTCCCTAGGCCACCCACAAGCCCATCTCCTTCCAGGCCAGCTCCAGCCATCCCCAGTATGACCACCCAAATCCAGCCCAGCTGTGGGCTGTGACTGCCAGGGTGCATCTCCCCAGGAGGAGGGGTCCTGCCTGGGGTTGTAGGGTGGGAGTCCTGGGCTGGGTGGGCTCCAGGGAGCTGTGGTCCCTCTCTGTCCCTCTCTCCACCCCCTTGCCTTTGGCAGCCTGGGGATGTGGATTTACATGGCTGGATTCCTGCTGTCCCCCCTCCCTGCTCCAACAGACCCTTTGTGTTCCAGATCTATTGGCCACCCCACCCTGGGCAGACGGAGGAATGTTTTCGGAAGGGGAAGGACCCAGGGGTGAGTCTCTCCCCGTGTGGGGGGTCCCCTTGTGCCACATGGCTCCCCCCATGTTGGGGCTGTTGTCACCTGCCAGGGATGGCCCCCTGGGGCTCAGGGGACAGTTAGTCCTGGTGCGTGAGGGAAACTGAGGCAGGGAGTCAGTGGCCAATCCTGGCCATGCAAGAGGCTTGCTCCAGGCTCTGGAAATCCTGTCTTGGTGGCTCTGCTCAGCCCCATGGCTACAGAGTGGTGGCCAGTGTGTCCCAACGTGGCTGCACAAGCGGGCAGGGATAGCTGGGCTCTGGGACCCGAGCTTGGAGGGACCAAAACCCCCGTGCTGTGCTCCAGACCCCAGCAACACTGCCTGGCCCATCCTGGCTGTCCCCGATGGTGGGAAATCTGTAACTGGCTCAGGTTTGGTGACCTTTTTCCCTAAACCTTACCCCTCTTTGCATCCCCCTGCCCCGATATGAAGCAGGACTGTGGCGGGGAGAAAGTCCCCAAGGCTCCCCTGGCCCAGACAAATTGATCCCAGGAGTCCCTGTTCTGCTCTCTGTGTTTATTTTACCAGTTCTCACCGACAGATCCAAGCCAGGGCAGGCTCAACTTTTTATTTTCCTTGAACATGTATTTTTTTTCGCTTGCTATTTTAGAGGCTCTTTGCAAAGGGAAAATAAACAGCAGGAGGCTGGGAACCCCCGGGGCGGCTCGGCAGCGGTGTTCCCAGCAGATGAGGGGCCTCATGTCCCGCAGTGGAGGGGACAATGGAGGGCAGGCAGGGCTGGTGCTGGCTAAGGGGAGCTGCCAAACTAATGGTAGAGAAGGATGGGAGCCCTTTTCCAGTGGGAACTGCCAGGAGAGAATGCATAGAGTCAGAGGTGGCAGGTCTCCAGCCCTGGGGGTGTCACTGCTGCCGTCCCCCAAAGAAGGGGACAATTCCAGACAGTAGAGACCAGGGCTGTTCTGGAGGCAGCCCAGGATGCCTGTGGGTCTCTGTCTCCACTGTTTCCTCCTTTTGTTTCATCCCTGGCGTAAGCAGGAACATGACGGGGAAGGATGTCCCTGCATCTGGTCACGTCCTGGGCGCCAGGGGTTTGGGGCAGGGTTTGGAGCTTGCTGGGCAGGTGACGTTGCTCCCCTGGCCAGCGTGGGCTGTGTGACAGGGTGAGTGCACAGGTGCCTGCGGGCAGGAGATGCCCAGGTGGCAGCGGGATCCCATGGGGTTCCCCTGGGATGCTCTTGGCAGCAGGAGGACAAGTAAAAAGCCCTGTCCTTTTGCAGTGGGCTGGGGACCACCCAGATGAAGTCCATACCAGCCCTGTCGGTGGGCACAAGCTGCCACCCCAGATCCCTGGCACTAGGCTGGAGGCAGGGAGCCTGGGTACAGCCCAGGGAGCCAGGGCTGGGGCTCACTCAGTGTCGTGAGGCCCCAGGCAGAGGCCGGGAGCTGGGGGTGGGCAAAGCACCAATACCCTGTGACCCTTCCTCTCCCCTGCTGTCCTCCCAGACTGACTGTGCCAACTATATCCGTGTGCTGCATCCCTACAACCGGACACACCTGCTGGCCTGCGGGACGGGCGCCTTCCACCCCATGTGCACCTTCGTCTACGTGGGGCACCGTGGTGAGGTAGGGCAGCATCCCCAGCAGGACACCCCTGGGATGTAGATCCCCATTGCCTGCCTCTCTCCTGAGGGGCCTTGGGACTGCATGGGGATGCTGGACGTGGAGTTTGCTCTATCCTGAATACTGGTGGGGGGCAGTGTCAGGAACCAGCTCCCTCTAGACCCTTTGTCCTTCTGCTGCCCCCTGTCCAGCTTTCCCACCCGTCTGGCTCGGCATCCCGTTTACAGACATGTCCCCAGGGGCCGGTGTCCTGCCAGGGGCTGAGGTGGGGATGGCATTTTCTCCTCTCCCAGCTCACTGCTCATAAATCAGGTTGGCTGGGATGGAATGGCAGGACACCCCTCAGAGCCCTCCTCACAGCCTGCCCCTGCCTGGGCAGCAGGAGCCCTGCCTGTACCATGATGACTCTGACCAGGCAGGCGGGCAAGCAGCGGGGCTGGCAGGTCCCTTCGGCTGCTGCGCACCCTCATGGGATCAGTCTTGCCTCAAAAAGCGTGGATCCTGCTTCCAGATGGTCCTTTGGGTGCACTGAGTGAGGTGCAAGTCAGGCAGGGACCAGAGCTGGCCCCTGCCTGCCCAGGCACAGCCCGGGGCTCACCTGCCTGCTGCCCTCCCCAGCACACCTTCAGCCTGGACCCCGCCAGCGTGGAGAGCGGCCGGGGCAGGTGCCCGCACGAGCCCAGCCGTGCTTTCGCCAGCACCCTCATCGGTGGGTTGCCTTCCTCAGGGTCTGGGAGCCTCTGGGGTGTGGGCCAGGGATGGTCCCCGTGCCAGCCAGCTGGGTGTTTTTGCAGGTAGGGAGCTGTACGCCGGCCTCACCGCAGATTTCCTGGGACGCGATCCCGGTGTTTTCCGCAGCATGGGGACCCGCTCTGCCCTGCGCACAGAGGTGGACCAGCGCTTACTCAATGGTAACAGCTTCCCTCTGCCCCTCCATTCCTCACAGCAGAGCTAATGCTGGGCACCATGAACTCTGTAGTGGCCAGAGCATCTGTGGCCATGGTGCAGCATCCCCCATGCCAGCTAAGAGCAGGGAAAGGCATTGGGGCCACAAAGTCTGGGGGTGCTCCTGGCTGGCATCCAGCCCCAGCATGGTCTGGGGTCTGGAGGTGGTGGCTGTGCCCTCTCTCCCCACCTGACATGGCAGGCTCTTGCTTGTAGATCCCAAATTTGTGGCAGCCCACTTGATCCCAGACAATGATGACCGGGACAATGACAAAGCCTATTTCTTCTTCACGGAGAAGGTGGTGGAGGCAGACAGCAAGGAGCACGCCATCGTCAGCCGTGTGGGGCGTGTCTGCGTGGTGAGATGCTGGTGGGGACCGTGGGGGACAGGGATGCACCAAGCCACAGCAGTGGCCCTGATGCTCCCTGTCCCTGCAGAATGATGCTGGTGGCCAAAGGGTGCTGGTCAACAAGTGGAGTACCTTCAACAAAGCCCGGCTGGTGTGCTCTGTCCCTGGCCCTGGTGGCATCGACACCTACTTTGATGAGCTGGGTAAGGGGTGCACGGAGCTGTACCTCACTGGGGCTAGTCACTTAGTTGGTGGCTGGTGACTTAGTTGAATTCCAGGAAAAAACCCCATGCTTTCATTTCCAGAGGATGTCTTCTTGCTGAGGACGAAGGATGGGAAGAGCCCGGAGATCTATGCCCTCTTCAGCACCGTCAGGTGAGTGGTTCAGCTCCAGCCTCTGGAGACATCCAGCTGCAGCTGCCCATGACCTGCCCTGTCACTGTCACCAAGGGTTGCTGGCTGCTCCCCTGATCTGTACGGGGTTGTCGGTGCTCCCACTACCAGCAGCACCAAGCATGGCTCTGCTCAACCCACTCTCCATCCCCTTTCAGCCACGTTTTCCGGGGCTCTGCTGTCTGTGTGTACCGCATGGCTGACATCCGGGAGGTCTTCAATGGGCCCTTCGCCCACCGGGAGAGCCCCCACCACCAGTGGGGTGCCTATGAGGGCAGGGTGCCCTACCCACGGCCGGGCGTGGTGAGTGACTCCCTGGAGCTCCAGGTCCTCTCCGCTCTTCTGGGGTGGTGGTGGGGCCATCCCCCATCTTCTCACCTTCTGGAGAGGTCAGCTGGTGGTTTGCCAAGGTCTGGCAAAGGGGTGGAAAAGATGGATTCCAAACCGGAAGGCAGAGAGGGACCCAAACCCAAGCTCTGAGGGGCGATGGAGGGGGAAGGAGGGATGGGTGCTGGGGTGGCTGGGCTGAGCTGGTCCCCTCTTGTCCCCGCAGTGTCCCAGCAAGACCACCAACCAGCCCCGGCGGCAGTATGGCACCACCAAGGACTTCCCCGACGAGGTGCTGCACTTTGCCCGCGCCCACCCCCTCATGTACAAGCCCATGTACCCCCGGCACCGCCGGCCCCTCCTCGTGAACACCGACCTGCCCCACCGGCTGCGCCAGCTCGTGGTGGACAGGGTGGAGGCCGAGGATGGGCAGCACGACATCCTCTTCCTTGGGACAGGTGAGCAGCAGGAGCAGAGTGGAGGAAGGAGCCCCGGAGCTGGGGCTCCCAGGGCTGTGTGATGCAGAGTGCTCACACCTCCATCCTCCTCGGCCCCCAGATGCTGGCTCGGTGCTGAAGGTGGTGGTCCTGCAGAAGACGAGCTCAGCCACGACTGAGGAAGTCATCCTGGAGGAGCTGCAGGTTTTTAAGGTGACATTTACTGCCCCTCTTGCAAGGGAAGGGGCAGTGGGGTGGGCTCAGGTTGGGGACACATGTGGGGATGGAGGCTCAGGGTTGTCACTGCATTGTCGGTCACTGGAAGGTCTCGGGGTTGTGAGGGCAGAGGGTGGCTGGGGGTATTTTCACCCTCCTCACAACATCCCTGATGCTCTGCCAAGCCCGGGTGGCTCTGAATGAGCCAGGCTGTCTGTGGTGAGGATTATGCCAGGCTGATGACCACTCCTCTCCCCTACAGATGCCTGTGCCCATCACCCAGATGGAGATCTCCGTCAAGCGTGTGAGTACAGACACGGCTCGGCCACGGGGCTGGGGACGGGGCAGGTGACCAGCTGTGGTCATCAAAGCCATGTGGTGCTTGCCCTGGGGTGTCCTGGCTGGGGCCCCAGGCACCGAGCCCATGGGGTTTACCAACATCACCACCTCGGTGCTGTTCCCCCAGCAAACGCTCTACGTGGGCTCCAGCCTGGGGGTGGCCCAGGTGCGGCTGCACCAGTGTGAGTCCTACGGCACTGCTTGTGCCGAGTGCTGCCTGGCCAGGGATCCCTACTGTGCCTGGGATGGCACTGCCTGCACCCACTACCAGCCCTCTGGCAAGCGCCGCCAGCGCCGCCAGGACGCCCACCACAGCAACCCTGCACACCAGTGTCTGGACCAGAACCTGACCGGTAAGAGACTGGGGGGCCATAGGGCTGAGGGGCTGCTCCAGGTGCCCCAAGATGTCCTGACATGCACAGCCCTAGCACACAGAGGGGCTTGTGGCCGTTCCATGTGGGCACTCTCATCTCCCCATCTCATAGACCAGGGCATGCCCCAAGAGAAGGTGGGTGCTGCTGGGGCTGGGGCTGTCCGCTGGGAGAGAAGGGGATGAAGCCACACGGTGACCAAGGGGGGCTGACACCCAGCCTGCCTCTGCCCTCCCTGTGAGCCTGTGCCTGTCTTTGCCCCAGTGGATGATTTTGAGAGCGTTGAGGAGAAGGTGCTTTATGGGGCAGAGGACAACAGCACCTTCCTGGAGTGCGTGCCCCGGTCTCCGCAGGCCAGCGTGCAGTGGTTTGTCCAGAGGCCCCCCGATGAGCAGCGGGATGAGGTGAGGCTCCCTTGCACCTGCTCCCCTTGCAGGGACAAGGGAGGGGTGTGGGGCCAGAGCTGGACCCCCCCAACCTCACAGTGGCTGACAGGTGAAGATGGATGAGCGGATCCTGCAGACAGAGCACGGGCTGCTTTTCCGCAAGCTCCACCGGCACGACGCTGGCATCTACTACTGCAAAACCCTGGAGCACGGCTTCACCCAGACCGTGGCCAAGACCGCCCTGGAGGTGATCGCCAGCGAGCAGCTGGCACGCACCTTCCCCCGGGGGCGAGGGGACGAGCTGCCACACCTGCTCTGCCCCGAGCCCCGGATGGTGCCACAGGCTCCCAAAACCTGGTTCAAGGACATCATGCACCTCATCAGCTCCCAAAACCCGCGGCGGGTGGAGGAGTACTGTGCCCGCCTCTGGTGCAGCAGCCGCCCCCACCACCGCAAGAGCAAACTGGCCCAGGCCAAGCTGGTCCTGGCTGGCGTGGACGTGGCCAAGAAGGGACGGACGGCCAAACCCCACAGCGAGAGGAACCGTGTGCCCCGGCAAGCACCGGACACTTAGGGAGGGCAGGGTAATGGATGTGAGGCAGCCACGGGCAAGTACCAGCTCCCCGTGCTGCTGGGGGCCCTGGAGGCCTCTTGCCCTGGTGGGTGGCTTGCGGTGCTGCCAGCCTGGTCCCCCTGGCCAGAATGGATGGACAAGTCCCTGTCACCTTCAGTGGCTGCAGGGTCACCTCACAAACAGGCGCTGAGGTGGGACTCGTTGGCCCCCCCTTGCTCTTGCAGGTGATGTAGCAGGTGGGGGCCATAGTGCCTTGGTGGGCTGGGGCACGGTGGCGTGGTGCCACCCAGGCCATGCTGTCACCCAGATGCTGGTTGGATCCCTCCGCGAATAATGGGGCCGAGTGTGGGGCCGTGGGGAGCAGCTGATAGCTTCAGGCTCTTTCCACACCAGCACAGAGCCTGGGGAAGATGATGCCTGCTCATATGGGGGCAAAACCAGCATCATCCCAAAAAGCCTGTGTGCAGGAGCAGCCCTGTCACCTGCTGTGCCTGGGGAGCTGGAGCTGTGCTGTGCCACCCAGGGCATACCCTGGGGGACAGGGCTCCTTCCTCCCTTCTCTTGGCACTGGGACACACTCAGCAGTGCCAGCCTGTCCCTGGGTACAGCTCCCCACTTCCCCTCTGTCCGCCCCACAGCCACAGTTTTAGGGCTGGACAGGGTTGGGGAGAAAAGCAAAGGGCTGCAGGCAGGTTAGACCTGTTCCTGGGTAAACACTGGGAGAGGCACTAATGCCACCACTGTCACTGTGCCCAGGTGGGAGCAGGGACAGGCAGAAGGCAGCCCCAGCACAGTTTGGGGGGCTGCACCACAGCCGGGGTGGTTTCTGCTGGTTGGTGGCCCCACAGGGCTGGGTGGGACATGGCTGATTTGGGTGGGCTCCTGCTGCCTGGGGGAGCTAAACCAGCGGCCAGGACCTCCCCCAAACGCAGGGGTTGGGGGTAGGTGCATGGAGGGCACCTCCAGGCTGCCAGCAAGGTGTTCCTTGCTTTCCTCACCCGACATGAGCTCACTCACGGCCAGCCTGGGGTGATAAAGATCTGCCCTTTCCTGAGGCAGGGCAGCCCCACACAATGGTGTGAACCGCGGCCCCGCCGGGACGGGCATTGTTCGGAGCTGGAGGAACGGGAAAGAAAAATAATAATAATAATAATAATTAAAAGGCCCTAAATAGCTCACACAAAGCCAGGTCGTGATATCATCTCTCCTCCCTGTGTGTGTTTGTGCTGCAGCAGCGGCTCTCCGGGAGCAAAGTCCCTCAGCAGCACTGCCCCATCCCAAGGAGATGGGTTGGGGTCCTGACCCCCTTCTCCAGCTCCCTGTTCCACCTCTCCTGCAAACTCCGCGTGTCTCCTGGGATGGGAGAGCTGTGGTGGGGGTGGCAGGCTGGGACAGGTCCTGCAGGGAGGGGAGTGGCGCTGGTAGCGCTGATTTATGGGGTCGGACGGGAGCCAAGCACGTGGATTTGGATAATCGCAGGCCTGGGGGGCACGGGAGAACAAACAGCCAGCAAGCAGAGACAAGGAGGGACCTGGGTGCAAAGCCAGCAATGAGAGACAGGAGTCTGATTCCTCAGGGCCCGGATTAAACAGCTCTGCACTGACCTGTGTGGAACGCCCGCACCTTTCTGCCTCTGAGCGACCCCTGAGCTCCGCAGAGCAGGGGCTGGGCTGCCCATTGTGGGGGAAGCAGCAAGAGGAGACCCGAGGGCTCTGCTGTGTGAGGGACCTGGCCCTGAGGTGAACTGTGAAAGGCTGGAGGTGGCACCAGGGCCAGCGATGCTTCAAATTGAGCAGGAACAGAGATCAGAAGCAAACAGCCCCCCAAAAAGTCCACCTCCTCTTTTGGAGACCTGGTCCTCCTGGGTAGATTTACCACCAAGGCTGGAGCAGGAGAGATTTTGTCAGGGCTGCCCACAGCATTCTGCAGGCTTCCAGCCTTGTCTCTGGTGATCAGCAGCCAACAGAGGCAACCTGTGTCCCTAGAAACTTCCGGGGGCTGAACAACCTCATGCACCCTGGGGTGGGAGGAGACACAGTCCTTGGGCAGATCCAGCACCGCGCACCTCGGTCTCTGCAGAGGAGAATGAGCCCTCATTCTCCCCCTCTCCAGGGGCAGGAGTGGGGTGAGGGGAGCGCTGGGGGCCGGGGGCGTGCGTGGGAACGACCACAGAACAAAGCCATGCAGGGGGGCCAGGCACAGCCGCCCGTCCCACTCCTATTTTTATCCCACTTCCTAAGGAAGTGCAGCTCAGGGGCGCACGCTCGCCCTGGGAGCCTTCCAGCCTCCGAGGCGGCGAAAGTGGAGCTGCTGGCCAGGTCAGCCTGGCCCCAGCCTCGCCAGCAGCCCTCACACCTCAACACACAAGCACAGAATCAATCAGGTTGGAAGAGACCCCTGAGATCATCGAGTCCAGCCTATGACCCAACACCACAGTGTCACCAGACCATGGCACCGAGTGCCACATCCAGCCTGTCCTTAAACACCTCCAGGGACAGTGACTCCACCACCTCCCTGGGCAGCCCATTCCAATGCCTAAGCACCCTTTCTGTGAAGCAATTCTTCCTAATTTCCAGCATGATCCTCCCCTGGTGCAGCTTAAGACTATGTCCCTCTCATCCTGTCTTTAGCTGCTCGGGAGGAGAGGCTGGGGCAGCACAGCCCCTCTCTGCAGCCCCTCAGCAACAGGGCAGCCCAGGCTGCTGAGGCTAAGCCCCATCACCATCATCACCAAAATCACCATCATCCCCCAACAACCCCCACGGCAGATGCACCCACATTATTATTCTTGCTATTTCTTTCTGCCCAACATGCACATTTTCAGACACCTTGTTATGAGCACTGGGCATGGGGTCCATCCAACAGCCCTGGATGTTGCAAATTCTGGTAGATGCCTCTACCCTCAGTGCTGTGAAGTGTTACAGTAATGAGCGGAGCCTCCTTGAAGGCACTGGGGCAGAAGTAAGAAAGTATTCAAGTACCATGATGCCCGAAAGACAGGCTGGAAATAAATCCCCATAGACTGATGTCTATAGAGCAGGTATTAGTTTATTGCAGCACTGGTGGTGAGGGGGATTTCTCCTCCCAACTCACCCACCTTTGTCAAGTGCTGTGGTATATTTATACAGTAAAATCTTGCTTAATGTTGCTACGCCATTACAGCATCATCCCATACGTGCTGGAACTAATTTACATAGCATGATCTCATGGTTATTAGATAATTCTTTACACTGCTCTTGCGCTTCCCCAGTTCGGGGGTCTTCGGGGGTCTTTGATGAAGGCTTCTAAAGTCTTCTTCGCACTTGAACTTTTCAACTTTGTCTTCGGGGCACGCGTAGTTACGGTGCTCCTTGGTCCATCTGGTCTTAACCGGCCTAAATTCTTGGTTTTGTGGCTAATTGGCTTTGCACTTGCTAATTTCTCATTAGTACTACACTTACCTACCTCTGAAACTATACACCTGGTAAGTTTTCTTTCCTCTCTTTTTGTCTATTCTGCATTTTAGCAACTAGTTAACTATATACTAGCCATTACATTACATAAAAAGTTATTTATATCAGGTTATATAGGTATCAAAAGTTATGATTCAGGTTATATAAGCATCAGGTTATATAGGTACAGAAGTTATGATTCAGGCTACATAAGTAAACGCTATGATTCAGGCTTTTTAAGTATAGAAAGCTACGCTTCAGGTTATATTGATAAAGAGCCGTGATTTAAGTTATATTGATATTAGGTTACATAGATATCTTATAACCCAAGCTATATAAGCACTTTGTAACTTTAACCTAGGTTACATAGACATCAATCACAATGTCTAGAGAATTACAGCCATAAAGCTCACGAGCATGTGCCATTAGCTAAATTCCCTAGACAATAACGGGAAGTAGCAGCATCCCGTGGGGAAAGGGAGAGAAGAGAGGCTGGAAATCAGTCACCAGAGAACACAGAGGAGTGAGATGTGACAAACCCTATTGTTGGAGAGGCAGTAAACTCTGTACGTCCATCCTCCCTGCACACGCCACGCCAGAAGGAAGAACAGACGGGAATTTTTGGAGGAGCAGCTTTCCCGGGAATCCCGGGCCCTTCCCGGCCCCGCCCCCTCGGGCCGTGCGTCGCCACGTGTCGCGGCCGCGTGACGTCACCGCGCGCGGCGATGACGCCCAGGGGCGAGCGACGGCGGGTCCCGTAGTCGGGGCCGGACATGGCGGCGCGGCCCGGCCCGCGGGAAGATGAATAAGGGCTGGCTGGAGCTGGAGAGCGATCCCGGTGAGCGGGGCCACGGCACCGCGCAGGGCGCGGGCCTGGGGGCGGGCCGAGGCACAGGTCGGGGCGGCGAGGAGGCTGTGAGGGACACGCGGGGAGCGGGGCCTGGGCTGGGGGGGATGTGGGGGACAGGTCGGGGAGGCTGCGAGGGGCAGGCTG